>CAXIUB010000344.1:0-13260 GCA_964034835.1 Muscina levida | reverse complement strand
TTGTTAGCGGTGGAATAAATAGAAATAACGATGGCTGCGAATAGTGCTAGCACCCCCCCTAGCTTATTAGGAATCGAGCGTAGAATGGCATATATTCATAGAAAGTATCACTCTGGTTTAATATGAATAGGTGTTACAAGAGGGTTTGCTATTAAAAAGTTCTCAGGGTCGGTAAATAAGGTTAGGCTCGAATAAAAACTATTAAAGATAGGGCTGAAATTGCTAACATATAACCGAGGGCGTCTTTGATAGAATAATAGGGATGAAACGGGATTCGGTCGGAGTCTGCATTTAGACCAATAGGGTTGTTGGATCCTGACTCGTGAAGAAATATAATGTGTAGGATAGTCGCTCCCATAATAGCAAACGGGAGAATGAAATGGAATGCGAAAAATCGGTTTAGGGTAGCATTATCTACTGCAAACCCACCCCAAATTCACTCTACCAAAGTTTTTCCCGATGTAGGGAATTGCTGAGAATAAGTTAGTAATTACTGTTGCCCCCCAGAATCTCATTTGTCCCCAGGGAAGGACATAACCTATGAATGCAGTGGCTATAGTCAGAAGAAATAAAATTACCCCAATATTTCAAGTTTCTCTGAGGTTGTACGAGCCATAATATAGGCCTCGGCCCGCGTGGAGATAGATAAATAGAAAAAATATAGATCCTCCATTAGCGTGAATAGATCGAAAGAAGTCAGCCGTAGTTCACGTCTCGAGAAATGTGGGCTACTGATGAGAAAGCTATTTCGATGTTGGGTACGTAGTGTATTCTTAGAAATAGACCTGTTAAAACCTGGATTACAAGGCATAGCCCTAGAAGTGATCCGTAGTTTCATCAAATGGAGATATTGTTAGGCGCGGGAAGATCAATTAGGGAACTATTAATAATTTTAATTGCCGGGTGTGTGGTTCGAATAGGTTTGAACATATGTGGAGAATGGGCGGAGAGGGCCCCTTGACCGTCTGGTTAATTTTACTACGATAACTATGGTAAGGAGGAGGATTAGGGCGAGAAGGATGAGGAGTGGTGCAGTTCTGGTCATATACAAAATTGAATTTCCTTGATAGATATCAGAAAAAGTGGGGATTTTAATGTTGGTGGTGTATGTTAGTGCCGAAAATGTTAATAATGTGATTAGAGCATATGGTATAATGTTGAAGTTTGAAATTTGCTGGTTGGGAGTTAAAGCTAGAAAGTAGGCAAATATAACTAATATACCCCCGATATAGATTAGAAAAATTAAAATGCAAATCAGGAGCTTAGAAAGGACGCAAATGTAGAGGCTAAGAGTAGTGCTATTATGAGAATATTTACACCTAAGACAATAGGGGTGGAAGCTAGGTATAGGGTAAAAGTTGTGGCAACTATCGTTAATATGAAAGAGGTTAAAATCATTTATAACTGTAAGATTTGAACTTAGGCTTTAGGTTTCAAAAACCTTCGTGCACCATACACTAAGTTATATAGGAGCCCCATCAGTAAATACATAGATATAGGCAGATTCATACCACATCTACGAAGTGTCAGTATCAGGCAGCGGCTTCGAATCCAAAGTGGTGCCCAGCAGAGAAGTGGTGGGATCATGTACGTGCTAAGCAAATAGCTAGGAAAGATGACCCAATTAGAACGTGAAGCCCATGAAACCCAGTTGCCACAAAGAATGTAGTGCCATACACTCTATCAGCAATAGAAAATGGGGCGGCTATGTATTCACCAGCTTGGAGGAAAGTGAAGTAGGCACCTAAGCAAACAGTTAGAATTAGTGCTTGAGTGGCATCAGTACGCTTACCTCTTATTAGTCTGTGGTGAGCTCAGGTTACTGTAACCCCGGAGGCTAGAAGAACAGCAGTGTTTAGCAGGGGGACTCTGAATGGGTTTAAGGGGTGGATTCCTGTTGGTGGTCAGGAACAGCCAATTTCTGGTGTGGGGGATAAACTTCTGTGGAAAAAGGCTCAAAAGAAGGCGAGGAAAAATATTACTTCTGAAGTAATAAATAAAATTATACCCCAACGTAAGCCGGTAGTTACTAAGCTGGTGTGATGACCTATGTAGGTGCCTTCTCGCACGACATCTCGCCATCACTGAATTATGGAAACGATGATAAGAAAAGCGGCTAGGGCTAGGCATAAGAATCCATGGTCATGAAATCACCTAGCTAACCCGATAGCTAGGGTAAAAGCTCCAATAGATGAGGTTAGAGGCCAGGGGCTGTACTCAACGAGGTGGAAGGGTTGACGAATCATTTATGTTTTTTACTAATAATCTTTTTACTTGGAAGGTAAATGTACAAAATATACTAAAAACATACAAGAGGGTGGTAGCCCGTTATTAAATTTACAGTTTAATGTTTAATCTCGACCATCTTGTAATAATCAATTTCAAGGCGTAGAGGATTTGGAGGTGTAATTAGTTATCTTTGAATTAAATAAATAATTGTTGGATCATCATAGGGTAGAAAAAAGAACTGATACGGAAATTCAGAATATTAATATAGAAGTAATTCATCTTATGGGAGACAGGTGAGGCATAGAAATACACCAGAGGTAATTATGTCTTGACAAGGCATTGTTATTGATTAACTAGTATTTCTAAGATTTAAAATTGGAGACTCATCTTATGAAGGATTTAGTGTTAATAGCCTCCACTGCAATGGGCATAAATGAGTGATTAGCGCCGCAGATTTCTGAGCATTGACCATAAAATACCCCTGGTTGTGTAGTAGTGAACCCAATTTGGTTTAGACGTCCGGGGACGGCATCTACTTTTACCCCGAGAGCTGGAACTGTTCATGAGTGAATTACATCTGCAGCAGTGATTAGTATTCGAATTTCTAATTGTATGGGTACTACCATACGGTTATCTACTTCTAGGAGTCGATAGTCCCCCGGTAGTAGGTCTGAGGTTGGTAGCATATATGAATCTATTTCTACATTTAAGAAATCAGTATATTCGTATCTTCAATATCATTGATGTCCGATAGTTTTCACAGTAATAGATGGTTGTCTCACCTCGTCTGTAATGTACAGGATGCGTAAAGATGGTAGGGCTAGAACTAGGAGAATAAGTGCTGGTAAAATAGTTCAGACTGTTTCCACTGTTTGAGCTTCTATAATGTAACGGTTTACTTGCTTGTTTAATATGAGTGCTAGGAGAGCATAGCCGACCACTGTTAGGACTAGAGTTAGGACTAATAGAGCATGGTCGTGAAAGGATACTAGTTGGAGTATGACAGATGATGCGGCGTCTTGAAATATTACTTGACCTCAGTTTGGCATTCTAAGTGAGCTATAAATAGCACGGGCCTAATTAACAAATAGGTGCCTTTGGCATTCACTTAATTTAGGGTATGTAATGATTCCGGTCTCCCTTAAATTATGAAAATCTAGAGGTAGAATAGGGTCAGATCATTCAAGAGCTGACGATATGTGGGGCCTTGAGATTACTCTTCGCTGCGAGGCGAAGGCTTCCCATAAAATAAAAATAAATAGTATTAATGCTACAAAGGACAGGAGAGACCCAAATGATGATACGACGTTTCATTTTATAAAAGCATCGGGGTAGTCAGAATATCGCCGAGGCATACCGCTCAGCCCTAGGAAGTGTTGGGGAAAGAATGTAGTGTTTACCCCTAAGAACATGAGGAAGAATTGTGCACTGGCTCATCGGTGGTTAAGGGTGAGCCCTGTTAGTAGGGGAAACCAATGAGTAAAGGCAGCAAAGATTGCAAATACAGCCCCTATTCTTAACACGTAGTGGAAGTGTGCTACTACATAGTATGTATCATGAAGAATAATATCTAGGGAGGAGTTAGATAAAATAATTCCAGTTAAACCTCCCGTTGTGAATAAAAAGATAAATCCTAAGGCCCATAACACGGGTGTCTCATATTTGATTTTTGATCCGTGAATGGTAGCTAATCAGCTAAATACTTTAATACCTGTTGGTACTGCGATAATTATGGTTACTGCTGTGAAATATGCCCGGGTGTCTACATCTAAGCCGACTGTAAATATGTGGTGTGCTCAGACAATAAATCCTAAAACTGCAATTCCTAGTATTGCATAAATTATCCCTAAGGCTCCAAATGGTTCAAGTTTAGCTGTATAGTGTCTCACAATGTGGGAAATGGCCCCAAACCCAGGAAGAATAAGAATATATACTTCGGGATGGCCAAAGAATCAGAAAAGGTGTTGGTATAAAATTGGATCACCCCCACCAGCGGGGTCGAAAAATGAAGTATTAAGATTTCGATCTGTTAGGAGTATTGTGATTGCTCCGGCAAGTACAGGAAGGGACAGGAGGAGGAGAACTACTGTAATTAATACAGCTCAGACAAACAGAGGGATTCGTTCTAGTCGTAACCCACTTCAACGTATGTTGATTACAGTAGTAATAAAATTAATAGCTCCCAGAATAGAGGATGCACCTGCTAAATGGAGGGAAAAAATAGCTAAATCTACAGATGGCCCGGCATGGGCGAGATTTCTGGCAAGGGGGGGGTATACTGTTCAACCTGTTCCGGCTCCCTTTTCTACGGCAGCTGAGGAAACTAGGAGAATAAGAGAGGGGGGTAGAAGTCAAAATCTTATGTTATTAAGGCGTGGGAATGCTATATCAGGAGCACCCAGTATTAGGGGAAGAAGTCAGTTTCCAAACCCGCCAATGAAGACTGGTATTACTAGGAAGAAAATTATAACAAATGCGTGCGCAGTAACGATTGTATTGTATAATTGGTCACTGCCTAGGAATGCACCAGGTTGTCTTAGCTCAATGCGGATAAGAAGTCTTATTCCGGCTCCTACCATGCCAGCCCACACCCCAAGAATGAAGTATAGAGTTCCAATATCTTTGTGATTAGTTGAGTAGAATCATCGCATATAGTATAATAAAAGGTCTTAACCCTAGAGATAGGGTACAGATTGGAATAACAAATTTTATTGAGCACTTAATATCAGTGGAGTCGACATTTTTTAGGTGTGGGGGTAGAGGCATAGAAGAGATAACAATATTTAAATAGAAAAATAAGTTTATAATAGATCCTGCGATCAGGACAAGTAGAATAATTTTTATGGGGTGTATTAACAATATAATGGTTATAAGTTTCGGCATGAATCCTGTAAAAGGGGGCAGTCCCCCCAATGATAGAAGAACTATCAATAAAGCTATATGGACAGTGCTTCTATAGGAGGAAAGTTTTCTTATGTGCTTAGTAGAGAATATATTTAGATAGCCCATGGTTATAAATAGAGGGGTAATTAAAATGCAGTAGATTACAAAGTACATAATGCAAGAATTTGGCTTATATACGGCAGCTAATCTTATTATTCAACCGATATGCCCAATTGAGGAGTATGCTATGATGGTCCGTAGTTGGGTTTGATTTATTCCGATCACCCCCCCCACCAGTGCATTTATTGCAGCTATTGATAGTATAAAGTTTATGTTTTTTTGAGGGAGTAAAAAGGCTAAAATAGATAGGGGGGCCAGCTTTTGTCAGGAGGATAAGATTAGGCACGATACTCATGAAATTGAAGCTATCACTGATGGGTATCAGAAATGGCAGGGAACTCTGCCCAATTTTAGCATAATTGCGGCTATAAGAATTAAAGGTATAAAGTTTGAAATTATGGAGAATGCTATTCATATAGATGTTCTCGACATTAGAAGTAAGGCTGATCCCAGTGCTTGGGCTAGAAAGTATTTTACAGCTCCCTCTGTTTCTTGGTTGTTGTTAGATTGTATTATAATAGGAATAAATCTTAAGAGATTAAGTTCTATAGCCCCTCAAAGGAATATTCAATTGGCCCTTGATACAGCTATAAGTGTCCTTAGAACTAGCGTGGACATAGCAAGAGCTATTGTAGGTGATTTGATGTATTTCATAAGATTAAGGAGGAGTTGAACCCCCGTGTAAGAATTAGAAGTTCTTATTTTCGCCTGTTAATCTAAGAAGATCAGTCTAGAGATCCCTCTTTTCACTCGTGGATTAAGCCAAGTAAAAGAATTATTAGAAATAGGGCGGACGTAATTACAATGGTAAATACATCTCCCGTATGTAAGATTGAGGGTAGGGGTATCAAAAGAACAATCTCGATATCAAATACGATAAAGATAATGGCCAATAAGAAGAATCGGGTTGAGAATGGGATCCGCGCGGTTGTTTTTGGGTCAAATCCGCACTCGAATGGAGATGACTTTTCCCGATCTTCTGTAGATCGTGAAGCTAGAACTCATGCTGCCCCCAAAATAATAATAGGGACTAATAGTGCAATGGCTGAGGATAGGGCTGTAAGGATCATTAACTAGAAATAATTATACTATCTCTTGATTAAAAGTCAAGTGCTATTTACAAGCTCCCTAGTTAGATACAGGGAAGCTCGTTCCTTAATTAACGTCATCAGAGTTATCCGTTCATCCGGCGCTGTACCATAGCATTATTGCGATTGGGATAGATATCATTAGTAGGGCTAGAGATAGGGGAAGAAATCTTTTTCATGTGAGGTTTATTAGATGGTCGTAACGTATTCGGGGGTATGTTGCTCGAACCCACACAAAAAGCATAGCCAAGGTAATAGTTTGAAGGATTAGGATCGGGTCTCTGGCTATACCCCCTGCACAGGTTCTTATAAAAATAACACTTGTGAATAGGCTCATAATTAAGATATTTGCATACTCTGCTATGAAGATTAAGGCAAAAAGGCCAGCCCTGTACTCAACGTTAAACCCGGATACCAGCTCTGACTCGCCCTCTGCAAAATCAAACGGGGTTCGATTAGTCTCTGCTAGATTAGTAATGAATCACACTACTGCCAAAGGAATAAATATAAATAGGATCCAGGAATACGAGAATATTTTAGTGAAATCCATAGTTGATAAAATAATTAAGGATCTGAGAAGAATTAAGGATATTCTGACCTCGTATGAGATAGTTTGAGCAACCCCCCGTAAAGCTCCCAGTAGAGCATATTTAGAGTTGGATCTTCAGCCAGCGAGAAAGGTCGTATATACGTTTATTCTTGATACGCATAAAAAATATAGAACCCTAAATTGAATGAAAAATGATTGATGGGAATGGGGGTAGATTACCCACATTAAGAGAGCTAAAACTAATCCCATGGTAGGGGCGAATAGAAACGGGGTTTGATTTGAGGGGTTGGGTTTAGCTTGCTCCTTTACAAAAAGTTTAATTGCGTCAGCAAATGGTTGCGGAAGCCCCATTAGTCCTACCTTATTAGGGCCTTTTCGCAGGTGGAAGTACCCAAGGAATTTTCGCTCTATTAGTGTGTAGAAGGCTATTGCTAGGAGCGCAAGTACCAATCTTATTAACACAGATGTAAAAAACGGGATATTCATGTAACAAGAGAGTGTGACTACTCATGAATAGGGTTTAAACCTATGGCACTATTCTGCCATCTTGGTGATTTGAAGGTGAGTCGAACACCTTAAGTGGACGTTCAAGGTCCAGTATTTCCGAAACATCAAACCGCTACTGAGATGTCTCTCCTACCAAGTGCAGGTTGGTTATTCTAAATGAACTAAGTTGCATAGTAGGTGGGCTTACCCATGAACCGATCCTAAGTCGGTGGCACTATTCTGCCAACTTACTCATAGTTTATGATTTATTTTATTTAGATTGGTTTATATTTATTCCCTGTGTGTAAATATTACTCTAATTAGGTCCTTTCGTACTATAAATAGATAAAGTGATCGAGGATAGAAACTAACCTGGCTTACGCCGGTCTGAACTCAGCTCATGTAGGGTGTTATTGGTTGAACAAACCATCTTTATATGACTTTTGCGTCATAGAGATTCCCTAAGCCAACATCGAGGTGCCAATCCTCACTATTGATAAGGACTCTCTAGTGAGATTAGCCTGTTATCCCTAAGGTAGCTTGTTTTAATGATCTTATAGAAGGGTCAGTATTTTGATATATTTATCTTTTGTTTAGGGATGATGGGTAATTCCCTGGTCGCCCCAACCGAATTTTAGTAAATTTTTTATATTTATTTAAATTAAGCTCTATAGGGTCTTCTTGTCCTTCGACGCTATCTAACACTCTTCGGTTAGAGGGTAATTTTTAAGCGGCTTATAGAGACAGTATTTATTTCGTTTATCCTTTCATTCTAGCCCACAATTAATGGGCAAGTGATTATGCTACCTTTGCACGGTTAGGATACCGCGGCCGTTGAATTACTCACTGGGCAGGAGTTACCCTTAATTAAGGTTACTAAGAGCAATGTTTTTGTTAAACAGTCGAAATAAGAATTTGCCGAGTTCCTTTATAAGTTGTAGGTATATAATAGATACATGGTAGCTGTAACTCAGGTTATTAAATTAATACTTATTTTTACATAATATTTTAAGATTTAAGGTTTGTCAAAAATTTCAGTTTATTTGAACAGGGTATAGAATTAATTTAATGGTGCTTACGGTGAGGTACTATTAGTGGCTGTTTTTAGGCCTATACGGGAAGGAGGACATATCTAGTTTTTGAGTACAGGGCTTATCCTCTGTAGTCTTGCAGTGTAGGTGTGGCGCTACATGTTTTATTGGTAAATTTTACTGAAAACCAGAGATTTTCTAGCGCGGTTGGTATGTAGCCCCTATTCCCCCATTTTCCAAAGTTGATGCTACAACTAGTGGTGGGCTCTTAGCTATGAAGGAACAGCTCGCTTAGAATTCGGGCAATATTGTTAATTTGAGGCTTGTAAAACCATGATGCACAAGGTACGTGTATAAAACACTACTTATTTATGTTGTCTACTTCCTCTATAGTACTACTGTAAAGATTTATTATGAAATTATTAGTTTAAGTGTTTTTATTAGTTTTTATTTATAAGATAAACATAGGCAGCGAAGTAAACAAGTGTTTTATTTTTAGTGTAAGTAAAAAGCATTGTATATGCTATACTTCGACAGGGGCAACTTCCGTTACACCTACTTTGTTACGACTTATCTCGCCTTTAGGCGAGAGTGACGGGCGATGTGTGCATGTCTTAGATTCAAATTCACTTTAATTTTGTAATACTGTTACACTCAAGTCCTCCTTTACACAGCTCTTAATGCTGTATTTCGTATCTTTGTTTAGGGTGTAACCCATCATCTCCATCCCATGGGCTGCACTTTGACCTGACGTGGGTGAGATAATCATTATTGCACACTTCTTCGGCTTTTAGAGGTGTGCTTACGACGGCAGTACACAAGCTGTTTAGTCTAGGGAGGGTGAGAGTGTCGTGGGTTATCGAGTTATGAGACAGGTTCCCCTGGGTTGATAAGACACCGCCAAAATCTTTAAGTTTTAAACTGTGGTTCGTATTTTTCGACTTTAGTTACTCCATAAATAGACGGGTATCTAATCCGTGTTTTAGCCTATGGTTTTATGGTAAATAGGCGTTTATGGGTCTCGGATTATATAAATTAGACCTTGAGTTATTTTTTAAATCGCCTCGCAATTAGTCTTATATGAATTAGCTTGAGTTTATCGTCTAACCGCGGCAGCTGGCACGAATATTGCCAACCCTTATCTTAATAACCAGCTCTTGCTTTAGCAAATAAGGTAGATTTTCTTACTGTGACGCTTTACTATATAAGATATGTCTAATATAGTTATTCTCCATTTAGGGTTTATATGAGGTGCGGGGTAGCTTGGACTTACATGTATATTGGTTTAAGAGAGCTAAATTGTCAGCCAGAATCAAACTGATAGTAAGAGAGAGTACCTCTTTTTCGGGGTATGAACCCACTAGCTTGAATAGCTTATCTTACTAGATGGTAATACTACTAGTATAATATCAAATTTGCAATTTAATGTTATTGTTTAACTATGCCATCAGGGCCATCTTGTGATTAGTTCAGGCTTAAAGATAATAAGAATTGTAGGAACTAAGTGCATGGTTATAAGAGTTAGGTCTTTTACTTTGAATTGAGGGATTGGGTTAGAGGTTAGTATTAAGGGTCCATGGTGTATAGAAGTATACATGTATAAACAATAAGCGGCTGTAAAGAATCTTGTTAGACCTAGAAGAATAAAAGCTGAAGTAGATATTTTTAAAATAGATGTAATTAATATAATTTCTCTGAGTAGATTAATGGAAGGGGGGGCTGCTATATTTCTAGCTGTAAACAGGAATCACCATATAGTGAGCGTCGGAGCTAAAACTAACAAGCCTTTTATTAAGAATAGGCTTCGAGTGTGGGTTAATTCGTAGTTTATATTTGCTATTACAAATAGGGCGGATGAGCTCAACCCATGGGCAATTATTATAGCTAGAGCTGCTTGAAACCCCCAATTAGAATTTATTAAAGCGCCCGCAACTATTAAACCCATATGCCCGACAGATGAGTAAGCAATTAGGGATTTTAGGTCTGATT
This sequence comes from Muscina levida, assembly GCA_964034835.1. Classification (NCBI taxonomy): domain Eukaryota; kingdom Metazoa; phylum Arthropoda; class Insecta; order Diptera; family Muscidae; genus Muscina; species Muscina levida. The sequence continues at coordinate 2,884 of CAXIUB010000344.1, read as the reverse complement.
GACGAAAGCAGATTAACCTTGTTGAGACTGCCCCGACTAAAGCTACCCTAGAAAGAAGTCTTGAGGTTGATTTAGCTACATAGTGAAATAATCTTAGTATGCGAAGAATGCCATAACCCCCAAGTTTTAGAAGAATTGCAGCTAAAATTATAGATCCTGCGATTGGGGCTTCTACGTGTGCTTTAGGGAGTCAGAGGTGCACTGTAAATATAGGGAGTTTTACTAGAAAGCCCCCCAGTGTTAATACTCAGGCTAGGGCCATAGATGGGTAGTCTATAGGGAACTCTATGTTTATGAATATAGGTATTATAGCTGTCTTGGACACGATAAAAATTTTACATAGTACTATAAGCATTGGGAGGGAGGCAGCGACCGTATAGATTATTAAATATATTCTTGCTTGAGATCGTTCTGGCTGATAGCCCCAAGTTATGATTAGCACTATAGTTGGAATTAAGGATGCTTCAAATCAAATATAAAATATGATTAGATTGGGGGATAAGAAGCAGTTAATTAGAATAATTAGCAAAATAACTAAGTTAACCATAAATATTTTGGGGTATATATTTAAATGCATAATTTTAGTTCTTGCGAGGATTATTATTACAGTGACTCAGATTGTTAGAGCGGAGAGCGTGAATGATATTATATCAGAGGATACGTATTCTGTAAATATCGAGTAAGATGCTCTATTTATTAAATTGAAACAGGTGGGTAGTAATAAAGCTCTAAGAGTCAGAGCGATAATTCACGGGTATAGATTTACAATGAGTGGGAGTAGGAGCAGAGAGACTAATACTATTTGGAGTTTTAACATTTATTTACTGTAAGTGAGTTTAATATGTCAGTTCCGTAGGATCGGGATATTAGTACCATGAGGCTTAGTCCTAAGCTGGCCTCACATGCCCCAAAAGTTAATAAAATGACCCTAATTCTGACATTAGGGGCACTTATAACAGAGAGAGAGATTGGGACAAATAGAACCAGTCTTAGTGTGATACCCTCAAGCGATAGAAGAGTTATTAAAAGGTGTGATTGATTTGAGATTAGATTAACAACAGCGACGATTGGAAGGAGAAAGACTAGACTTATAATAGAACTGTACATAGAATTGAGAGGTAGTCTCTATCTTCGATTTACAAGATCGATGCTGTAATTAGCTTTCAATTCTCAGATAACACCGAAGTGAATTTTGACACCCAAGGTCAGAGTTTTTACTTAAACTACTATCTGTGTATAATACGGATGTATATTATTAGCATGAAAAGCTAATGTGTTGACTTACACCACATACACTGTCCGGAGGAACTCCCATATTGCTATCTTCAATAGCATGCTTTATTTTAAGCTATCTAGACTAAATTACGACTAAGACGGCGATTAGTAGTAGTATCGATGACATTATTAGGTAGTTCATAGGTGTAGACTTTAAGGATGCCAGATAGATATTGGAGGCTTTACTTGATACGTTATTGACACCTTGCCCCCCGAGTAACTCTAACCATGACTGATCGGTCAGTTTTAAGTAGTTGTGTGATATGTATATTGGGAGCTTTATTATAAATTGAGATGAAAGGGGGACTAGAAATCACATAGTGCATGAGAAGTAGTTAATAATCGGATGACGAATGTATAGGCATGTCTTAGTTATATTTGTCGTTGTTAGAAAGAACCAGGATATTAATGCACCCAAAGTGACTAATATTAAGGTTTTAAGCTTTTGGTCAAGGGGGATTATTATTATTTCTTGTTTTAACGGCAGAATTCATGTAAGAGCTGACCCGGAAATAACTGATATTGAAGCTAGAAGCAGTATAGGAGATGTGAGGGAGTTGCTCTCCTCCAAATATATATAAGGACCACAGTTATTAGGGGAAAGGACTACGCACATGGTAAATCGGGTTGAGTAGAATGCAGTTAAACCCACTGCAAATAAGATTAGGTTAATTATAAGTGAGTTGTGAGGGTAGTAGAGTGAAGCTTCCACAATTATATCCTTAGAGTAAAAGCCTGACATAAAGGGGAACCCACAAAGAGCTAAATTTGCTATAATTAAGCATGAGGTGGTAGTAGGTATTTGTTTAGTGAGATTACCCATTCAACGAAGGTCTTGACTGTGCATATGTCTGTGAATGAATCTTCCGGCGCACACAAAAAGAAGAGCTTTAAATATGGCGTGGGTCACTATATGGAAAAAAGCTATATGGACCACCCCCAAACCTATAGCGGCTATTATTATTCCAAGTTGTCTAAGGGTTGACAAGGCAATAATTTTTTTTATGTCACACTCAGAAGAGGCTCTTAACCCGGCTATTAAAGTAGTACTAACAGCTACAAAAAGTAGAAGGGTGGTGAATCATCACACAGAAGATAGAAAGTTATAAAATCGAATTAATAAGAATACTCCGGCGGTAACCAAGGTTGATGAGTGTACTAAGGCTGAGACTGGGGTAGGTGCAGCTATGGCTGCTGGGAGCCACCTAGAAAACGGCATCTGAGCTCTTTTAGTTATAGCTGCGACAATAATAACTAATGCTTGGTACATGTTTTCGTCGACGGCCCACATATGTAAAATATTTCAGTGACCCTGGTTTAGAGTTCACGCGATAGCCAAGAGGAGTATAACATCCCCAATACGATTAGTGAGAGCTGTGATCATACCCGCTGCCAAAGATTTTGGGTTTTGGTAGTAAATGACTAGGATAAAGGATACAATTCCCAAGCCGTCTCAACCAAGTAGCAGGATAATTAAGTGGGGAAAGAAGATTAGCATGTTTATAGACAGGACAAAGAGCAGCACTAGGACTGTAAAACGGTTGATAAATTTATCTTCCTTCATATAGATAGTTGAGAATTTTAGAATATTGGCTGAAATTATTACTAC
>CAXIUB010000343.1:52161-83173 GCA_964034835.1 Muscina levida | reverse complement strand
GGTCACATATTTGACTAGTCTGACCGTACCTTTAGTTAGAGAAAAGGTTAAAAAGGTGTAAAATTCTTTTAGCAATATATTTTTTTTATTTGTACTTACATAGAAGCAATCAGAGTAAATGGTTTCACATATTTTACAAGTTACACAATCAATAAGATGGATTACAAATCATATATGTAAAATAATGAAAATGACTTTTTATGTACTATTAAATTGAAATACTACTACATATTTAAAATGTATATAAAAAAAGTGCATAAAATAAAGATTTATTATCAAAAATAGTTATTAAATGCGAAAATTAAATTCAATTTTTTAATTTTTCTCTAAACCATAAATGCGCATGATAATCTTAACCAGGCATCCGATTTTAATACTTTGGAACCTTATAATTTGTTTTTTGCTCACAAAAAAAAACGAACGCTTTCGATTAAAATAAAATATTTTTTCCTTTGTTTCTTTTATATTCATCAAATGTTCCAAAAATATTTTTCAAAACAAAAATTTATTGTTAAATCTACCTTAATTTTTTTACTCTGATGAATTCAAATTTTTATCCGATCATAAAAAGGGAAAAAATATAAGTATTTTTTGAATAAAACGTTTTTAAGCAAAAGAGAAATATATTTGTATGCCATGTGAATAATAAAATGTTATTTATTAAAAATATTTTATATTTATATTTATCAACTTATGAAAAGAGACAGAGAGAAAGTTATACGTATTTTATACAAACCAGTACAGAAATTTCAGTCAGGTAAACTGACTGATAAATACCATCACCCAATATAAGATATTGTTGAAGTCTTGAGTTATTGAAATGAATAGATTTTTAATTAAAATAAAATTACTTATGTATATTTTTTCCCCTGCTTGTGTGTGCAAAATCGTCCAAAACTTTACTTATTTGTGTAGGGGGTATAGGTGCCGTTTGGAATTTATGTGAGAAATATTAATTTTTCCAAAAAAATTTAATTTTGATGGGGGTACCACAAGAGGTGAACCGATACAGTCCTTATTCATTCCTAACTCAAATTTTCATACGTACAACTTACGAATAATTTGACTGAATTCAGTGCACTTACAAAACAAGATATGTATGTAAGACTATAGGGGTGAGTTCGGTCCTTTGTGTGGGAGGTACCAGAAGGGGTGTGTTAAATAGTTAGGTTTTCTGAGGTTTCGCCTCCTATCACAATATAAATTAACCGACTTATTTTCATTACCCCCTCAAATGTCCGTTTGTAAGTTATGGGAGAATTATTAATTTTCCAAAAATAGGTAATTTTGTATGGGAGGTACCAGAAGGGGTGACCCGATATAGTCCATATTCTCTCCTGATTCATATTTTCAGAAGCGTACAAATTACTCATAATTTGACCGAATTCAGTGTACTTAGAAAAAAATATGTTTGTAATACTATGGGGGTGAGTTCGGTCATTTGTATGGCAGGTACCAGAAGGGGTGTGTCAAATAGTTAGGTTTTCTAGGGTTTTGCCTCCTATAATAACATAAATTAATCGACCAATTTTCATTACCCCCCCAAGAGTCCGTTTGAAAGTTATAGGAGAAATATTAATTTTCCAAAAATAGGTAATTTTGTATGGGAGGTACCAGAAGGCGTGAACTGATACAGTCCATATTCATACCTGAGTCTAATTTTCATAAGCAAACATCATACGCAAAATTTCAGTGATCTCAGTTTACTTACAACAAAGATATGTATGTAAAACTATAAGGGTCAATTCGGTCATTTGTATGGGAGGTACCAGAAGGAGTGTGTCAAATAGTTAGGGCTCTCTGAGGTTTCGCCTCCTGTCACAACATTAATTTATCGACCAATGTTCATAACCCTCCAAGTGACTGTTATGAAGTTATTGGAGAAATATATAATTTCCAAAAATAGGTCATTTTGTATGGGAGGTACCAGAAGGCGTGAACCTATATAGTCCATATTCATACCTGAGTCTAATATTTATAAGCAAACATCATATGCAAAATTTGAGTGATCTAAGTTTACTTGCAAAAAGATATGTATGTAAAACTATAAGGGTCAATTCGGTCATTTGTATGGGAGGTACCAGAATGGGTGGGGCACAGGTTTCGGTTTTCTTAGGGTTTGTCTTCTTTTCCAAGATAAATAAACTGACCAAATTCAAACATCTTCCGGTTGTCCGTTTGGAAGTTATGGAAGAAATATTAATTTTCCAAAAATAGGTAATTTTGTATGGGAGGTACCAGAAGGGGGTGGGGCTATTCAGCCCATTTACAATCCCATAAGTTCGTTTTGCAAAATATTGATACTGGTAAATTTTCATACCGATCCGTTAAGGTTTACTTGAGTTATCCTGCTGACCAGCCATCCAGCCAGCCAGCCAGACAGACGGACATAGCTCATTCTTCTTAAAAAGTTCTGAAACGAATTTGGTCTTAAGATACTTGGGGTCTAACTCGTCTCCTTTAATGCGTTACACTTTTTTTCGTATCAAATGATATATACCCTCATCCCTAAGGGTGATGGTATAAAAATTACCAAAAGTGCAATAATGCCATAATTTCACTTAATCTTATTGCACGGCGTCCTACTAAATGACCAAATGACCTTTCAACTGAAACCTGAGTTGCTGACACCTCTACCGCAATTTCAGGGGCAGTTAGAGCGGTGGGAAACAAATTTATAAAAATTTTATTATTTTATGGGAGCCCCCTTATGTGGTGAAGGAAAAATGTCTGGGGGACGGTCATATATTTTACTCCTATAGGAGGCACAAAGGGAGGGACAGGAGCTGATTTCTTAAAAAAAAATTATAAAAATAAAAAAATTGTATGGGGACCACCTTAAGGGCCGAAGATAAGGGTAGATATGTTCTAAGAAACTGTTGGGGTTGCAAAAATGTTGGTAACTTCATGCATTAGTTTTCCCAACCACATAAAATTAGCCGGTGGTTCGGGCGAAATATTTTTACATCACGCTGATTTGTGTACACGCCCCGACGGAAGATAAAGACGATGAGATTAAAGATGCATTTTACGAGCGCTTAGAGGAAACAAACGACCGCTGCCCTGGCCACGACATTAAAATTGTTCTGGGAGACTTTAATGCAAAAATAGGAAGGGAAGATGTTCTTGGTCCATCGATCGGTAAATTCAGCCTGCATACCGACACGTCAGACAACGGGTTTAGGCTGGTTAGCTTCGCAGCGGGAAGGAACATGGTAGTTAGTGGAACCAGATTCCAGCACAAAGATATCCACAAGGCAACTTGGCTATCCCCCGATCAAAACACCAAAAATCAAATTGATCATATGGTAATTGATGGCAGGCATGCATCTAGTGTCATGGACGTGCGTGTGATCCGTGGTGCTAATATTGCCTCGGATCATTACCTGGTTGCAGCCAAGGTTCGCACAAGATTGAGCAGAGCGAAAAACGCACGTAACCAAACACAAAGAAAGCTGGACATCGCGAAGCTGCAAACCCCAGAGATAGCTACTGCCTACTCCGACCAACTCTCTCAACTTTTACGACACAACGCCTCTACTTCTGACGTTCCCGATACACAGTGGCAACATATTGCGCATTTCATGGCAACCGCCGCAACAACCGTGCTAGGATATGGAAAGCGGCGCTCAGACGAATCCTGGTACGATGCAGAATGTCGCATAGCGTCTAAGGAACAGGATGCTGCTTATATGGCAACGCTACAGCCAATTGTAACCCGTGCTGTTAGGGAACGGCATAAGGAGAAAGTAAAACGGGCGAGACAGCTATTTAGGCGAAAAAACGTCAGATGAAGGAACGGGAGAGCGAGGATATAGAGCGATACAGGGATAGAGGTGAGGCCCGAAAATTTTACCAGAAAGTAAGAGCAAATGGATACGGTAATGGCCTCTCCACCTGTAAGGACAGTGATGGAAATCTGGTCACGGATACGCAGAGTGTGCTGCACATATGGAGAGAACACTTCCAGCAACTGGTGGTTCCAGAAGGCAGCGCACGTGAAGTTATCGCGCCAATTGTCGACGACGGCTTAGATTGCCCACCACCAAGTCAAGCCGAGGTAAGAAGAGCAATATCGCGGCTGAAAAACAACAAAGCAGCCGGTGCCGACGGTCTGCCCGCAGAGCTCATCAAGTCCGGTGGCGAGGAGTTGATAACGAGCATGCACCAGCTTCTGCGCACGGTTTGGCTTAAAGAGTACACGCCCGACGATTGGAATGTAAGCGTATTATGTCCTGTGCTGAATAAAGGTGATCCAAGTGTGTGCTCCAACTACCGCGGGATCAGCCTTTTACCTATCGCATATAAGGTCCTGTCGAGTGTGCTATGTGAAAGACTAAAGCCAGTGTTATCCAACCTGATCGGGCCTTATCAGTGTGGCTTTAGACCTGGAAAATCAACAACTGACCAGATTTTCACACTTCGGCAAATCCTGGAAAAGGCCCAAGAGAAACAGATCGACACGTACCATCTTTTTGTCGACTATAAAGCAGCCTTCGACAGCCCGATACGGCAGAAATTACTTGAAGCCATGGCTGAGTTTGGTATTCCAGCAAAGCTGATACGTCTTTGCGGAATGACGCTGACTGACACGAAGTCTTCAGTGAAGATTGGCAATGACCTTACGGAGCCGTTCTATACCAGACGAGGCCTAAAACAAGGCGACGGCCTATCGTGCGATCTCTTCAACATTGTGATGGAGATGATAATGAGAAAAGCTGCAGTAAACACGAGTGGCACTATATTCAACAAAAGCCACATGCTACTCGCGTACGCTGATGACGTAGACATCTTCGGTCGAAAACTGCGGGATGTGACTGCAGCCTTTTCAGGTATTCAGAAGGAATCGGCGAAAATGGGCCTAACGGTGAACGAGGACAAAACGAAGTTATTAGTTTCAACGAACAAAGAATCTACTCGTTTGGGAAACTGCGTGAACGTTGACAACTATAATTTCGAGGTGGTAGATAATTTTGTCTACCTAGGCTCCGCCATCAACAAAGAAAATAATGTCAGCCTAGAAATCCGGAGAAGAATCCTGCTTGCAAATAAATGCTACTACGGACTAAGCAAGCGATTCAATGACAGAGCCCTCTCTCGACGAACAAAACTCCAGCTATACCAGATACTAATTCTACCTGTCTTAATGTATGGCTCAGAATCCTAGGTTATGACACAAGCGGATGAATCGGTTCTGGCGGTATTCGAGAGAAAAATACTCCGTAAAATATATGGACCCATCATCGTTAACGGAGAGTATCGGCGTCGTATGAATCATGAGCTGTACACTGACATTGACGTGGTCAAACACATTAAGGTGCAACGGTTGCGTTGGCTATAGTGTTTTTGATTTCCCGGCATTTTTCATTTCCCGGGATATCGGGATTTTTATTTCATTTTCCCGGGATCCCGGGAAATCCCGGTCCAGAACAAAAAATATATTATAAATGCCTTTAACTATTAAAAAAATTGTTTAAATTTTAATGCAAACAAAGAAATATGAAATGAAACATACAAATCATTCTAAAAATCTCGTGTTATTGTTTATTTGAAAAGTTCATAATGCTTAGACAAGCTATTTTCGTGAAACTTGTATATGAGCAATCTCCTTATAGACTTAGAATGGTTTACGAAGGGATTTTTCGAAATTCGTACTTTTAGGTGGAAAAGAATTCCAACAAGCGAGAAAACTGGTAACATTATACACGCCAAACGGCAAAAGCTATTATCGTGGCAATGTATCTGAACAAGCTTCTTAAAGTTCCTCCGCTAGGATGGATTTTTCGAAATTACAGCTATAATCCGATGGCATTTTTCAAAATTCGTTCTTATGTGCTAAAATGCCCCAAAAGGGGTAAAACTTATGCAATCATCCAGACCAACTGCTAAAGATAGCATCGCAAATCTATATGGGAATGCTTCCTATAGAATTAGAGGTCTGCATAAGGAGATTTTTCAAAATTGTTACCCCTTAAAAAAACATAACTAAACCAAGACCAAACGGTTTTAGGTAGAACAGCAAATAAGAGGCGGAGTATTAATTTTAGTGAGTAGTTGTGTGCTTTGAATTCATATCAAATTGGTACGATCACCCTAAAGTTATAAATGCGGGTATTTATTTTATGGAGCAATCCCGCGATATAAAAGAATTTCGAATGTTAAAAGGACAAACCCGAAAATGGGATAAAACTGTTACCATCACCCAGACCAAAAAGCTAAAGGTGGAATCGCGACAATTCGATAAAAAACTTATTTTATATGGTAATTGTGCACTATGAAGGGATTTTTTTCAGATTCGTACTCCTTGAGATAAAAAGGGGATAAGTGTTATCATCGCTCAGACCAAACACCTAAAGGTACAATCACCCAGTACATCAACAGGAAAAGTCATATGTCAGTCAATTGGCTTAAAAATATTGTTTTAGAATATATCAATAAGTAAGTATCCATCCACTCATGGACATGGTATTGCTAATCTGTATTAGCAATTCAATACGTTCGAATTTTTCGCTATATATTAAAGCACATTTGAAAGATAAACAACACATCGAGAGGCGGAAGACGATAGTGATGGTCAAGAAAATAGTCACCAATTGGTCATTTTATTGTAAAAATATGGAACACTAAATAATTTATGGTTTTAGTTTAGTAGTTTAACAGATTAAATAAGCATAATGAAATCCCGGGAAATCCCGGTCGCATTCCCGGGATTCCGGGACAAAAAATTGGCCTGGATTCCCGGGATTTTTGTCCCGGGAATTCTCGGGACAAAAACACTAGTTGGCTAGGTCATGTTGTACGCATGGACGAAAATGCTCCAGCTCGAAAAGTCTTCGACAATGAACTCGATGGACGGCGCAGAAGAGGGCGACCTAAACTCCATTGGAAAGACCAGGTTACTGAGAACCTTACAGAACTCGGTGTGACTAACTGGAGAAGAAGCGCAGAAGATCGGGGTGCTTATAATATTTTTCTACGTGCGGTATATAATCCACTGGGATTGCATAGAAGTACCAGCTAAGTAAGTAAGTAAGGTTCGTATCCAAATCCTGTTGCTAAGGATCTCCATACAAAACTGTCGCACCCCTATTATAACATTAACTATACTTGACGTTCACAAGTTTCTTTTGGATAGATAAATGTTAATTTTTCAGATTGGCGAAGAAATCTATATATATAAAAATGGTGGCAAAAATGTATAGTAATTCATCAATTGAGAACTGCTGGACCGATTTTGCTGAATTTTTTTTTCAGTTCGTTATTGCCGTGAGAAGGTTTATGTAAAAGAAAATTTTGGGAAAATCCTCCGGAAAATTGGAAAAACTGAAAATTGCTTTTTTGTATGGAATTTTGTGTGCAATTGTTACGAATGATTTTTCGAATGGAAAAATAAAAAAATTTTGTTGGAAAATTCGGAAAATTCCGAAAAAATTCGATAAATTTTAATACTATTTTCCGACGAAATTTTGCTTTTTGTCGTACGATTTAATAGTTTTGAACGATGCAACTTGCGAAAAATTTCGGATAATTATTCCGAATGGAAAAATAGACAAATTCTCGGTGGAAAATTCCGAAAAAATCAAAAAATTTTAATTTTTTCGGCAAAACTTTGCATTTCATCGCCTGATTTTTTAGTTGGAATATTATGGAAAATGCCAAAAAATTTAATTTTTTTCGACAAAATTTTGCATCTTATCGTATTTTTTGGTAATTTTGGGCGATGTAAATGTGAACATTTCGAACAATTTTGACTTTTCAAGTTGAAAAATAGACAAATTCTTGGTGGAAAACTCGCAAAATTACAGAAAAAATCGAAAGATGAATGCCTTCGACGAAATGTATCGCTTGATTTGATGATTTCAGACGACGTAAAGGTGCAAAATTCGTTGTGTATAAAAATAATGTGAAAAATGTATAGTAATTTATCAATAGAGAACGTTGGCCCAGTATTTCTTCAAGTGTTTGTAATTGGCAGAAAGTTTTTTATGCCAGGAAATTTTGAGTGCAATTGTTACGAAATGACTTCGAATGCAAAAATAGAAAATTATTAGCGAAAAGCTCGGAAAATTCCGGAAGAGCGCAAAAAAATAGATTTTTTATCGACGAAATTTTGCAGTTTTCGCATGATTTGATGATTTTGATGTTGGTTGGGAAATTTAACGAGATAAATAATATCTATATACAGTACGAGCTCGATTTTCGCAACCGATAGCAGCCCAAGCCGGTTGCATTTACCGAGATTGTTGCGCTTACCGAACCTCTATTGAAAATTGTTATTTTACTTTGTGGAAAATGCCCCACGTCACTAAAAAAAAACTGTACTATAACAGGCATTTGCTCACTCACATTGAACAGTGGCGTAACATAGCATGCACATAAAAAAAAACATATAATTTCTGCGAATACATTGAAAAGTTGCGCTCATCGAGACTGCTTTTTTGAAAGTGTTGCACTTATCAAGACTCATGTGTAAAAAAGAGCGGTTGCGCAAATCGGGGTGTTGCAATAATCGGTAGTTGCGTAAATCGAGCTTGTACTGTATATAAAAATGGTGTAAAAATGTATATTAATTCAATTGCCAGGAGAAGGTTTATGTGAGCGAAAATTTTGGGAAAAATAGACAAATTTGTTGGAAAATTCGGAAAATTGCGGAAAAAATCGAAAAATTTTAATATTTTTTTTCGACGAAATTTAGCCTTTTGTCGTATGATTTGATAGTTTTGGGCGATGTAACTGCGAAAAATTTTAGATAATTATTCCGACATGACTTTCCGAATGAAAAAATAGACAAATTCTTGGTGGAAAACTCGGAAAAACACGAAAAATTTGGATTTTTCGAATAGGACATGGTTGTTTTTAGGGAGAGTTATTTACTAGACTAATGCCTCCTTTTAGACAATCAAACTTTGGACGACGTACCCGTAGTGCTATAATTAGTCAGAACGTCCGTAATAATCAAACGCAAAAGGAACGTGCCAAAAAAATGAATGGAGACGTGCCCATATTGCACAGTTTCGCGCTGATCAATCGCCACCTCAAATTCGACAAAATGTTACTAGAAGAAGACCAGTCGTAAGTACGACTTTTTTATACGATTCCAGAATCGCCTACAAAGATCTTCATTGCCTGTCGTCTGCCAGCATTGCAATGCATTGAAGTTACAATCGGAAACTTCCGGCTTATGCTGCGCTGGTGGCAAGGTGAAATTGCCATTTGACAAATCCGCCAGTGCCATTGTAACACAATCCTTTCTCTATGGAAATTCAATCTATCATTCGAAGCCGAAGTTGTTGATCAACCCGGCAACAATCCAAGTTAAAAGGTAATGGCGTCTCATTAGACAGTGGAACAGTAGAAAAAATGCAGTTCAGATAGTATTACTGGAGCTAAGTAAACCCCTAAAAATCATTTTTTCCACTTTTTTAAAAAAGGTCGCAAAAACATTTTATTTCTTTTCGTTGTTTGAAAAAAAAGAAACGAATACATAATATTTAATGAAATTAAATATTCTAGGAATATCTTAAGCTCCTTATCTCAGTTTACACCTTGCTTAAAATATTCCTAGAGTATTTAATTTGCCCAACGTTCGAGTGTTTCCGAAAAAGTTTGATTCAGTGTCAGTGTTATTATTAAAAACAATTCCTCCCATTTTGCTCGAAATTGCTTCCACACATTCAGATTCAAGGGCAAATACATCATCGAGCTGGCGCTTTGTTACCACCACCAAACGAAGATCATAAGTTCCTTCAGATCTATTTCGGTGGTGATTCGGCAATAGAACTAGATCAACGTTATGCAATTTTTATTTCAATAAAACACGAAATGATCGAACAATTTCAAAAATTTCTGCATTGGATATATATATAGTGTTCAAATACTTGAATTTTTCAGAAAACCGGTTTCTAGTTTATTCGAAAATACCTTTTTCCAACAATTCGGTTTTCGAATACATGATTTAGTAGATTTAGGATATTTTAACTTAACATATAAGTGCAATGTATATAATGAACTTACAAACTTTAAAGGCGTTTTCGGTAAAATTTTCATTTTACACATACCTTGGTTTAGAATTGAGGTATCGATTTGATCACATCCATGTTAACCACCTTTTTGCCATTCCATATGAATATCGACGGCGTGAGATCGATCGGTGAGATCCCAATCTATATCCTTTTTGCGATCGAACATTTTTGTTAGGAGATAACTGCATTTAAAGTTGTTCATATGAATATCGACGGCTTCACAGCTATTGCAGGGTGAGAATGTGGAATCACACGATATTGTTCTCAAGCGTCAGGAGACTCATCGGTCAAATGATGCATTTTAATACCTGTTGATGTTCTGCCGTGGAGAGGGTGAATATCACCAAAATTTAAAGATGGTCAATACAACGATAGGTTTGTTTACAAATCATAAGGGAAAGAAACGAATAAAAAGGTTAGCTCAAATAATTTGTATGCGTATCGATCGCAAATTACACCATCTGCTGCCACTTTGTTGAAACGCGGTCGAAGTGCACACTCCGCTTTGAAGTTGCCGATGAATCTTCTCACAGTTGACAAGCCATTGGGAACAATATCCAAAAGTTCGGCAACAGCGAAATTGTTGCGAGAATGCAAAATCATAATTTGGGATGAATGCACGATAGCGCATCAAAGAGCTTTGGAGGCAGTTGACCGAAAAATGAAGGATTTATGAGGTGATTCGAAACGATTTGGTGGGGCTATGATATTTCTGTCGGAAGATTTTCGTCAAACGCTTCCCGCCAAACGCTTCTACTGCTGCTGATGAAATTAATGTCTTTTTGGCGGAATGACAAGGAGTTGAAACGAGAGTCACATTGCAAAACGACCCATCGGCTACTGCATTTTCAAAATATCTACTGGCACTTTGTAATGGCCAAATTCCTGTTGATGTTTTAACTGGATTGATGACGTTCCCGCCAATTTTTTTCAAAGGAGAGGAAGTCCTTATCCCTTGAAATTCTATTATTCCAACCGATTTTCCCTTCCAATTCTAGCGAATTCAATTCCCCATTCGATTGGCTTTTGCGATGACAATCAATAAATCGCAAGGCCAATCATTGGAAATTTGTGGGATCAACCTCGAATTTCACAGATTGTCGCGTGTTGGCAAACTGTCTTCATTGTTTGTTTTAGCGCCGGAAAACAAATCGAAAAACATTGTTCACCAGACCGCTCTTCACTGATTTCAATTAAATTAAAATAAGTCACATTAAAATTTATGTGTTTTTTATTACTATGGAGCTTAACGCCTTCTAACTTGGAGCGAGAAAAAGACGCGGAGTCAGAAGTTTTATGGCAGAACAACGTTTGCCGGGTCAGCTAGTATTTTATATTTTGTATGAAAAAGTTTTCTTTAGTTTCAGAAAAAAGTTTTATTTTGACTGAAAATAAAATTTTCCTACATTTGTTATCATGGAAAAAATACTTTTTTGTTTTTTCATCGTTTGTGATGAATATGCCAAAAGATATTTTTCGATTTTCATCATTAGGAAAAAGTATTTCAATTCAAACTATTTTAAATTATTTATATCTACAAAGTTGAAAAATATTTTTCAACTTATACGATATTTTTGTATGATAAAAACAAAAATTAAAAATGTTTTCCAGTCTTTGCTCTTAACACACATATTTAAAATGCATTTATATAAAATTTAATTAAATAATAACAATCAAATATTAATGAAACCCAAACCAAATAGCAACTTAACTTTTATAGATATAATCCTATTAATATTATAAATGTGAATGTCTGTCTGTTTGTTTGTTTGTTTGTATGTTTGTTGCTCAATCACGCCTAAACGGCTGAACCGATTTCAATGAAATTTGGAAGATAGTTAGTGTACTATATGGTTAGTGTACTATATACACAGATAGGACTCGGCAACACGAATATGAATATGCGGACGAAAATTTAATTTTGAAATTTTAATTTTGAACCAGTGGGCGGAGTGGGCGTGGCAAAACATATTTTTAGAGCTAAGGAGATAAATTTTGATACACAGATAGGACTCGGCAACACGAATATGAATATGCGGAAGAAAATTTAATTTTGAACCAGTGGGCGGAGTGGGCGTGGCAACACATGTTTTTAGAGCTAGGGAGGTAAAATTTGATACACAGATAGTACTCGGCAACACGAATATGAATATGCGGACGAAATTTTAATTGTTGACCCAATTGGCGGAGTGAGCGTGGCAAAATTTTTTTTTTAGAGCTAGAGGATAAAATTTGGTACCCAGATAGTACTCGACAACACGAATATGAATATGCGGACGAAATTTTATTTTTTGCATACAATGGGCATAATGGTTGTGGCAAAACTTTTTTTAGAGCTAAAGAGATAAAATTTGATACACAGATAGTACTCGACAACACGAATATGAATATGCAGACGTGGCAAAACTTTTTTTAGAGCTAGAGATATACAATTTGATACCCAGATAGCATTCGACAACACAAATATGAATATGCAGACGAAATTTTAGTTTTTGACCCTATAGGCATATTGTTTATGGCAAAACTTTATGATACATACAATATGATATGACAACACAAAAATGAATATCGTTTTTTCATCGTTTGTGATGAATATGCCAAAAGATATTTTTCGATTTTCATCATTAGGAAAAAGTATTTCAATTCAAACTATTTTAAATTATTTATATCTACAAAGTTGAAAAATATTTTTCAACTTATACGATATTTTTGTATGATAAAAACAAAAATTAAAAATGTTTTCCAGTCTTTGCTCTTAACACACATATTTAAAATGCATTTATATAAAATTTAATTAAATAATAACAATCAAATATTAATGAAACCCAAACCAAATAGCAACTTAACTTTTATAGATATAATCCTATTAATATTATAAATGTGAATGTCTGTCTGTTTGTTTGTTTGTTTGTATGTTTGTTGCTCAATCACGCCTAAACGGCTGAACCGATTTCAATGAAATTTGGAAGATAGTTAGTGTACTATATGGTTAGTGTACTATATACACAGATAGGACTCGGCAACACGAATATGAATATGCGGACGAAAATTTAATTTTGAAATTTTAATTTTGAACCAGTGGGCGGAGTGGGCGTGGCAAAACATATTTTTAGAGCTAAGGAGATAAAATTTGATACACAGATAGGACTAGGCAACACGAATATGAATATGCGGAAAAAAATTTAATTTTGAACCAGTGGGCGGAGTGGGCGTGGCAACACATGTTTTAAGAAATAGGGAGGTAAAATTTGATACACAGATAGTACTCGGCAACACGAATATGAATATGCGGGCGAAATTTTAATTGTTGACCCAATTGGCGGAGTGAGCGTGGCAAAATTTTTTTTTTAGAGCTAGAGGATAAAATTTGATACCCAGATAGTACTCGACAACACGAATATGAATATGCGGACGAAATTTTATTTTTTTGCATACAATGGCAAAACTTTTTTTAGAGCTAAAGAGATAAAATTTGATACACAGATAGGACTCGGCAACACGAATATGAATATGCGGACGAAAATTTAATTTTGAAATTTTAATTTTGAACCAGTGGGCGGAGTGGGCGTGGCAAAACATATTTTTAGAGCTAAGGAGATAAATTTTGATACACAGATAGGACTCGGCAACACGAATATGAATATGCGGAAGAAAATTTAATTTTGAACCAGTGGGCGGAGTGGGCGTGGCAACACATGTTTTTAGAGCTAGGGAGGTAAAATTTGATACACAGATAGTACTCGGCAACACGAATATGAATATGCGGACGAAATTTTAATTGTTGACCCAATTGGCGGAGTGAGCGTGGCAAAATTTTTTTTTTAGAGCTAGAGGATAAAATTTGGTACCCAGATAGTACTCGACAACACGAATATGAATATGCGGACGAAATTTTATTTTTTGCATACAATGGGCATAATGGTTGTGGCAAAACTTTTTTTAGAGCTAAAGAGATAAAATTTGATACACAGATAGTACTCGACAACACGAATATGAATATGCAGACGTGGCAAAACTTTTTTTAGAGCTAGAGATATACAATTTGATACCCAGATAGCATTCGACAACACAAATATGAATATGCAGACGAAATTTTAGTTTTTGACCCTATAGGCATATTGTTTATGGCAAAACTTTATGATACATACAATATGATATGACAACACAAAAATGAATATGCAAACAAAATTTTAATTTTCTTTCAATGGGCAGATTTAACGTAGCCAATTTGTGTTTTAGCCCTAGAGGGACATTTTCTGACCAAATTGTTATTTTAAAATTTTTGGAAACTATATTTTAGCCCTAAAAAGATAACATTTCATACACATATAGTACTTGGCACTACAATTACAAATTTTCGAAAGAAAATGTATTTGTATTTTAGCTCTCGAGAGATGCAAGACAATAAATAGATAATAGTATGCGCAACAATTGCAAAAATTCAATCAGTGAGCGGAGGGGGCATGCTTAAATCAAATCTTAGCCCTAGAAAAATAAAATTTGGTACACAGATAGTATTCGGCACAACAATTACAATATTGCAGACGACAATGTCCTAGAGACATGAAATTTGGTGTAAAGATAGTACTCGATCAGCGGACGGAAGGTCATAGTGAGATATAACATTCGACACAATAAAACGTTGTTGGTTGAACTGGTTTGGGAGTTACTTGGGGAAACGAATTGTTTACCGAGGGCATAAGATCAGCGCTTAAAGTTATCCCATTAAAAAAGCAAGCCAAACATATTATTATCGAGTTAAGGAAACGTTGCCAAAGTATGTTTTAAAGTGGCATATGCACAGATTTTAAAACTGTGAGCCAATTTTAAATGATATTTGTGTATTTTATTAAGTTAATTTAATGTAATATTAGTCAAATTTGCAATAGCGAAGCATTGCCGGGTCCACTAGTTTTTTTTTATAAATGTGAATGTTTAATAAACATAAAATGTGTGAAAGTGTATGAAATTTTAACAAATAAAATTAACACTGGTTTTTTAAGAATTGCACTTTTTTTTGGCCTTTTTAGCATATTTTTATTCTTAATTTCACTTATTTTTTTTTTGAGTTTAAGCATATTTTTTTGCCGGCTTCTGGCTAAACTGCTCAGCATGCTTTGTATTACAAATAGCCTCTGCACTTCTCTCTTCAGCGGACCGATATGGCGTCATGAGACACGGCTCAAGAGCATAACCTGCATCTTCTGTAAGATTATTATATTTACACTAGCTTTCCCGGCTCGCTTTGCTTCACCCGTACTTGTAATGAAACTTCTTTTGAATTTAATCAATACATGCAAAATGCAAACGCTTCATAAGACGAACGAAAACCCCATTTATGTGATTGTAGCTTTATCCCATTGGTCTGAGTGATTGAGCCACTTTAGTCCTTTATTACCCCTAAAAGTACGAATTTCAAAAGAAACATTCGTATCGCACAACTAAACTGGACTGGTAGTGCCTCTAATTCTGTAGAGAGCATGCCCATATACGAGTACAGCTTTATACGTTTGGTCTGGGTGATGGAACCAGTTTTATCTTTTTTACCCTTTTTACCCCTAAGTGTTCAAAATTCTAAAAAACCCATTTTGCGGCCCTCTAATTCTATAGGCAGCAATTCTTTATATATTTTCGGAACTCAATCTTTACGCATTTGGTCTGGGCGATAGTACCAGTTTTATCCCTTTTTCGTTTTTTTACAACTAAAGATCGAATTTCGAAAAATAACCACATCGCACAACTAAAATATTCACTTCAATTTTTGTGACTATACCTTTAGCCGTTTAGTACCAGTTTTATCCCTTTTCGGCTTTTTTACCCCTAAAAGGTAAGAATTTCGAAAACCGTCCCCGCTTCCTTCTAAATTAAGCCCATATAAATTATCATGAATATATCTTAGCCGTTTGGTCTGGGCGATAGTAACATTTATATCTCTTTTTCGATTTTTTTCCCCCCGAAAAATATCGGATTTCAAAAGCAACCTTCAATACAATTTGATATTGATTATTGCATGAGCCGATTGGTCGGCTCATTTTTAACCCTTAAAAGTTTGAATATCCAAAAACCATACTTAGCTGTCGTTTATTCGAAAAGGGGAACAATCACCCCAAATATCATCATCCTATCTACAGGCAGTATGCAATTTAAAATATATAGATTATGGAAATGTTATTACAATCGTTCTATTAATATGACCGACATAACAAATGTTGCAAAAGAGGCGTGGCACTGCCCATTTCCCCTACGGATAGTACTACTCAGTGAAAATTTTATTGCAATCGGTTTATTTATTTCGCCCAGATAACGATTTTTTTAAAATGGGCGTGGCACCGCCCATTTTCTTGCGAGACGTATTCCTCTTTATATCAGTAACATATGTAGTAAATCTCATCTTCATACCTCTATTGGCTCTTGAGATAAGACCGATTGAAATTTCAGTTTGTGTGGGCGGTGCCACGCCCTATTGCCCAGCTATGTTTTCATGTAGCCTATGATAGAGACCCTATAGACAGTATCACACATAGAAAATTCAATTGCAATCGGCCCACTTACTTACTTACTTACTTAATTTCCCTTTGCACCCCATGAATGAGGTATGGGATAGCTTCTCGCGTTGTTGTGAATTAACACGCTTTCTATTTTTAGATTCACAACTAACGGCACCTACTTATTTATCTACGAATGCGAACGTCACTGTTTTGAGAAGCTCTTACTAGACACGACGATTGAATCGACGCTTAATACTGCGAAGTTGCTGTCAAACAACATTCGAGGGAGCCGACAATGAAAGAAAATTTTATTTCTTTTTTTCTTTTTTTTTAAGATGACTGGAGCCAGGTTTGAACCTGCGATCTCCCGCATGGTAGTCGCGTGTTCTAACTACTATGCCACGGCCCACTTATTTGGCCAATATTACTATTTTAAAAAAAGGGGTGTATCACCGCCCACTTTCCACAAACAAAGTATTTTTTCTTATACGACCGATATAGGTACAAATTCTCGACTTCGTACCTATAATGGTTCAAAAGATACTCTCTTCTTCTTCTTTACTGGCAGCAACAACAGAAATTCATCCATCAGTAGCCGCACGTAGAAAACCATTCCAAGCGCTTCGGTCTTTTGCGCTCCGTAGATAGTTAGTCATACCAAGCTTACTTAACATTTCCGTCACCTGGTCTATCCATCGGAGTTTTGGTCGCCCCCTCCTGCGCCGCCCATCGAGTTTATTGCCGAAGACTTTTCGAGCCGGAGCGTTATCGTCCATTCGTACAACGTGTCCAAGCCAGCGCATTCGGTCTATTTGAACGCGCTTGACCACGTCGATGTCGTTGTACAGCTCATACAGCTCATGATTCATTCGACGACGGTACTCGCCGTTCACGATGATGGGTCCAAATATTTTGCGAAGTATTTTTCTCTCGAAGACTCCCAGAATAGATTGATCCGCTTGTGTCATTACCCACGATTCTGCGCTGTAGAGCAAGACAGGTAGGATCAGAGTCTGGTAGAGCTGGATCTTTGTTTTTCGAGAGAGCGCTTTGTCGTTAAATCGCTTGCTTAGCGCATAGTAGCAGCGGTTTGCGATCAATAATAGTCTTTTGATTTCCAGGCTGACATTATTATTTTTGTTTATGGCGGAGTCAAGGTAGACAAAATCATCTACCACTTCAAAATTATAGTTGTCAACGTTCACGCAGCGTCCCAGACGAGTGGACTCTTTGTTCGTTGAAACAAATAACTTGGTTTTGTCCTCGTTTATCACCAGACCCACTTCAGCCGACTGCTTATCAATGCTCGAAAAAACCGCAGTAACATCTCGCAATCCACGTCCAATAATATCGATATCATCAGCATACGCGAGCAACATGTGGCTTTTGTTAAATATGGTGCCATTCCTGTTTACTGCTGCTTTCCGCATGATCATCTCTTGCGATGTTAAAGAGATAGCAGGACAGACTATCGCCTTGTCTAAAGCCTCGCTTGGTAGAAAATGGCTCTGACAGATTTTTGCCAAATTTCACTGAAGACTTCGTGTCAGTCAGTGTCATCCCGCAGAGTCAAATTAGTTTTGCGGGGATACCAAACTCAGCCATAGCATCCAACAATTTCTGTCGTATCGGACTGTCAAATGCAGCTTTGTAATCGATGAACAGATGGTAGGTATCGATCTGCATTTCTTGGGTCTTCTCAAGGATTTGTCGTAGAGTGGATTTACCAGGTCTAAAGCCACACTGATAAGGTCCAATCAGGTTCGCCAGAAGGGGCTTTAGTCTTTCACATAACACACTAGACAGGACCTTGTACGCGATGGGTAAAAGGCTAATGCCGCGATAGTTGGTACACACACTAGGATCGCCTTTCTTAAGCACGGGACATAGGACACTCAGATTCCAATCATCGGGCATGCACTCCCTGAGCTAAATCGTGTTTATGAGCTGGTGCATGCATGTTACCAGGTCATCGCCGCCGGCTTTAAAAAGCTCTGCCGACAGTTCATCGGCTCCCGCAGCTTTATTATTTGTAAGCCGCGCAATTGCCGTGCTGATCTCGTTTTGGCTCGGTGGTGGACAGTCTACTCCATCGTCGATGATTGGTGCGATTTCGTCACTTATGCTGCCTTCGGGAACGAGAAGAGATTGAAAGTGTTCCCTCCATATTTGCAGTACACTCTGAGTGTCCGTGAGCAGATTTCCGTCTCTGTCCTTACAGGTGGGGATCCCTGTTCCAAAATCTTTACTTTTTACCTTTTGGTAGAACTTTCGGGCCTCACCTCTATCCCTGTAGTTTTCGATATCCTGGCTCTCTCCTTTCTTCCACAGACGCTTTTTCCGTCTGAACAGGCGTTTCGTATCCCTCCTTTTCTTTTTATAACGCTCCGTCACCGCACGCGTCGCCATTGGCTGCAGTTTTACCTTGTATGCAGCATTCATTTCCTCACACATTTCGCGACATTCATCATCGTACCAGGGCTTGTCTGAGCGTGGTTTTTCATAACCCAGTACGGTTGTTGCGGCAGTGGTCATAGAATTCGCAATATGCTGCCACTGCATGTCGGGAACATCAGAACTAGGGGGATTTGTATGGAGTAATTGAGAGAGTTGGTAGGAGTAGGCATTGGCTATCTCAGTGGTATGCAGCTTTGTGATGTATAGCTTCCTTTGCGTTTGATTACGAGTGTTTTTAGCTCTACTTAATCGTGTGCGTACCTTGGCTGCAACTAGGTGGTGATCCGAGTCAATATTTGCACCGCGCATTACACGCACGTCCATAACGCTTGAGACATGCCTTCCATCAATTACCACGTGATCAATCTGATTTCTTGTATTTTGATCGGGAGATATCCAGGTTGCCTTGTGGATATCTTTATGTGGGAATCTGGTTCCACTCACAACCATGTTTCTTGCCGACGCGAAACTTACCAGTCTGAATCCGTTATCGGAGGTGTTGTTGTGTAGACACTGAATTTTCCGACTGCTGAACCAAGAGCATCTTCCCTTCCTATTTTAGCATTAAAATCTCCCAGAACAATTTTAATGTAATGTGCAGGGCAGCGGTCATATATATCCTCCAGGCGCTCATAGAATGCATCTTTGATGTTATCGTCTTTGTCTTCCGTCGGGGCGTGTACACAAATCAGCGTAATGTTAAAATATTTCGCCCGGATTCGAATGGTGCCTATACGGTCACTTACAGGGTTAAACCGCGAGACCAGGTATCTAAGTCTCTTGCCGACTATGAAACCACATCCAAATTCGTGTCTTTCTGCATGGCCGCTGTAAAAGATGTCACAGTTCTTCCGTCGTGTGCATCCCTGTCCCGTCCATCTCATTTCCTGTATGGCGGTGATGTCAGCCTTGTATTTGTCGAGGACATCCGCCAGTTGGGCAGAGGCACCATCTCTGTATAGAGTTCGGACATTCCAGGTGCATATCCTTAAATCATGGTCCTTATATCGTTTGCGGGGGTCGTCAACATTTGGGGGGGGGGGTTCTTGTTTTTCCTTTTCTTCGTGTTTTCATAATAAATTTTTGTTTAAGGAGAGTGGCTTATTAGGCCACCGCTCCCGATCCTAGTTTCTTGGGGCTGCCAAAGCCACTAAGAGAGCCTGTGTTGAGCTTCGGAAGTAGTTAGCTGCTTGGACAGTGCCACAGAGGAATCGCTTCTGGTCACTCCCAAGTGAGTGACAATCAGTAACTTTCCACCTCTGGGCAAAGTCCCATTCCCCATTCAAAAGATACAGACATTTTAAAATTCCAGTTGTATGAGGAGGTGCCACGCCCATTTTACCCCCTTTCAGTCCGAATTTCCAAAAATCCCTTCTTAGTGCGCGCCTACGTCATAAAAGAAACATACGTTCTAAATTTCACGGTTCTAGCTTTAGCCGTTTGGGCTGGGGAGTGATCAGTCAGTCACCCAAGCCTTTTATATATATAGATTATGTGATTCAGATTGAAATGTCGTTTTTTACCAAGAAGCCAACAGTTGCGGTCACCGGTATTCTAACGATCTCTTAAATGTCTTTTCTCAATACAAACGTTCCAAATTAAGGAATCATGGGCAGAACCTGCATACCGAGCATCTAAAAACCGTATGCGCATTCCGTGATCACAAATCTACGAATGAAATATGTATAACAATGAAAAAGTAATTGAAACTTTTATTAATACTAACAACAATAGCATTTAAACTAAAAAATCCTTTGCGGTTATAGTAAAGATTCTGGTCTTCATTATTTGGAGCCAACATTTTAATGTGGGTTCCGTCGACACAGCTAATAACTCCAGGAAATCCTGTTTTATTAAAAAAAATCTATATTTGCTTCCGATTTTCCGTCTCCAGTCATTTCCAACTTAACCCATTGCGGACAAATGACCCTTTCTAATGCATTCAGGGTTTCGGCCAAAATCTTGCAAACTGCTGGCTGCGACAATCCAGTTTAAAATTCATTGCCTACACTTAGCTGGTAAGATCCCCGTCCTAAGAACGTCAATGTTGCTGCTAACCTAATTTTGACTGAAACAGATGTTGACCTGAGTTCAGTTTTCATTTTTGGAACTATTTCTTCCAGCACATACTTAAATGCATCTTTATTAAGGCGAAAGTTTAGTTTAGTTTCTCTCAGAATAAAGTCTTGTTTCTATTATTATTTATATAATATATATATTATTTATATAATTCCATATTTCACAGATCCGCCTATCGTATCCTTATATGGCACAAAGTCAAATTGTTTAAAACTCTTGAAGATGACCTACACCCTCCAGTGTTACGTTAGTGGTAGTATCTAATATAGTGCTATTAATGAATTTGAATCGTATACCCTTACCGAAGTTGGAATGTATAAAGATTTTGACAAAATTTTTTGATCTTCTTTCGTTCGTATACGTTTGGTTCGTCGTAGGGAAAAATGGTCTTCGGAAAAGATGCAGATGACACTTAGCGCTACAAACCACCTCTAATATGGAAAAATGGTAAATAGTCAACTAGTAGGTTTTATTGACC
The DNA here is from genome assembly GCA_964034835.1 of Muscina levida. NCBI lineage: Eukaryota > Metazoa > Arthropoda > Insecta > Diptera > Muscidae > Muscina > Muscina levida. The sequence goes on along the minus strand of CAXIUB010000343.1, from coordinate 61,649 downwards.
GTCAAAAATTGAAGACTGTTTTTGGCCCTTTTTTTGTTTTGAATGGCAAAATCGTGTGCCTTGACCGATGCACAGGGGGGTAAATTCACGATCTGGGCGACCAAAATTTGATTTCTCAAAAACCAATGTTTTTAATAATTTCAGATTGTAGGGCAAAGAGAACAGAATGCTTAACTAGATTCTGTTATTTTTTCATACCATTTTGCTTAAATTCGTTTTCTACACGCTGTCAATTGTGCATTTTCTATTTTGGTGCGTTAAGGTAAAGCAACAATTTTAGCAGGCTATGGGAAGGCGTGTGTTTAGTTTAAACATTTTAGTAAAATGGAAAATTATAAACAAGGAAAATATTATTAAATCCACTTAGATAAATAAAATTATAATTCAAATTGCTACTAGTAAAAAAGCATTGGAAAATATGGTATTATTGTTAATTTCAATGGGTACCTATATCGAACTCTGGATAAAAAGTTATGCATCACCACTTTTCACCCCTTCAATCTGTGATTAAATATAATCTTTCACATCGTACTGTTCAGAAAAAAAATATCGGTTTTTTGCAGTTTGGTGTTTTATAGCCATTTACCTACTGCGGAAGAATATATCATAATTTCTTCGGTTTTACTGAACCACTTTATTTAACATACTTGATGTCCTTTATCTAAATGCATTTATAGTTAGAGGGTAGCCAGACGAATAAAAAGTAATAGGGAGGGTGGGCTCTAAAATGCAACCTTGTGGATATATTTGGGAAATACTTGAAATCTTAAATTTTGTTTAAATAGATTTTTTCGGTCGTAAACTCTATCCCCCGAATGTTTTATTTTTTACGCCTCACCGAGTAATTTTTTAACATTCCGCTTCATAAATTTTCTTCAAATAATTTTAGCCGCCTAGATCGCGAATTTACCCCACGTGCGATGGTGAAACTGTATATGACAGTTTATAGTACTAAGCATTAACATCATTTTGATATTTGTCAAGATGGTGTCACTTTTATACCCTACGGGAAAATGAATCGGTACAGTACCAGTCACGGGACCGGTTCCCTGGGGTGCATGAACCGGTTCCAGTTCCGGAACATTTGTATGTAGAGAACCGGTACGTTTTGTATGGGGTTTGCCACTAAAGTGTCAATTGACACCTAACTGATACTATGTGATGTGTCTTGAACCGGTTCAACAGCACAAGTCCTACGACAGGTTCAGTAAAAACCAGTCACATAACTTTTGTATCTGTTTTTTTTCTTAATATGCCCCAAAATAAGACGGCAAAATTAAATGAAACTTTTTGATAAATTAAATAGTTGTCTGGGGTTTTTTATATTTTTCTGACTTTTGTACTTATTTATAAACTACGCAATAAATTGACTTTTCTTCAAAACTTTAGAACCAGTTTGGTGACACATCCCCTCTTCACCCGTCCTACGATAGGTACATTCAGGTAAATTATCACCATTTTTCCCGTAGGGTAGTTTCTTGGAAAATCACTCAGAACGCCCTTATTTCGATGCTGGCCGTGATGGTTCAGTATATCGCGTGATTCTATTTTTTCGACATTACTTCAAATTGTCAAGAGTTCGTTAAAAAATAATATATGCACATCATTTTCCCCCCTGCAGAAATTTGAATAAAAATGCATCACATGTTTTTTTTTAATTTTTGGCGCTATACAGAGATTAATGTCAATTATATGTCAATCAATAGAGAGTCCATGGTAAGAATTATTACCCAGGAAAAATAAGTGTTATCATAGTCGACTTTAGGCGAATATATTGGTACTTTTATCTCCAGAGAATTTTCTATTTAACATCGAAGGTGTTGACCAATTTTTTTCGAAATATAGTCTAATCTGTGGTAGTTTTAATGCTACATAACAATATCGATGGTACATTTTCCACATTTAATATTTGCTCTGAACGAAATCCCTCAAAATACATGGCAATGAAAAGGATTAGTTACCGCGTCTCCCAATATTTTTGGCACGTTAATGAAAAATCAAAACTGCATACTTTACGGACCTTTTAAATCATAGTTTAATCAAATGGAAATAAAAATAACAATCAAATGTATTAAGATTTAATATAATTACTAATTTATACGTAGATTTTAAGAAATGCACCCTCCAATATATTTGCCGCCTGAAAAAATCAAGAAAACTATTGTATAATAATCATACTATGTCCAAAACAGCGTAAAGGCCTTAATTAACTTTTTAAAAATTATAAATTTTTGCTTCGAAAATAAAATATATTGTATTAAAAAGGAGTGTATTTATTTTTTTATATTATCCATGTGTTTGTGGTTGTTGTTGTAACAGCTGAAAGAAGTAGCTGGTGTGATACATTTTCATACCGATTTTCAATATATCGGCACTAGATCGGGCATGTAATCCGATTATCATACGATGATTGTTGGCAAATTTGTTTCGTTCCTTTGTAAACAGACAATAAAGCTAAGTACAGACGGATGCCTGAAATAGCAATTTTGCAAACCTGCTAATGTACCGGCAATGTAACGACATGGACATGCCAATATAATTATTCCTGTGCAAATGGTGAATTTAGCAGATGCATAAACTCGCACATTTGCAATTTAAATGTATTTGCAATTATCTTACAATAATTTGATAGTGGCAACATTTTGCGGTTCACACGATTATCGAATGGCTGGCAATATTATTGTTTTACAATGTGATGGCAATGCTTATTCTACAAACGTTGCTATACAAAATTTAAAGTGCACACGGTTGTTGGACATTTTCTGAACATTTTTCGGGCAATATTGTAAGATCTGGCAACCGTCTGTACGTAGCTTTAGAGAAGCAGCAAGGTGTATTTAATAAGGTGGCCGCATAAGTCAGCTGATTTGAATTTTTTTTTATTTATGGAGTCCGGACCTGTCAAATTCGAATGTTTGTTTATGTTTACAATTTTTTGTTTACTTTATAAAGCGCGAATGATTTAAAATCAAAAAAAGTAAAAAATTTAACGGAAAAATTGAAAAAAAAGAGAGAATGATCAAGTGTTGTCTTTGCGGAAAAAAGTGGGACGCGACACAGGCCCCTTTTTTAAAGTTCCAAAGGATGAGCGCAGACGAAATAAGTGAATTGAAGTGTGCCAAATAAACTTTTCACCAACCTTCCGAATATGTGTGGACCACTTTTTGCCCAGTGACCTCATAGTATTAAATAACGTAACTGAGGATTCCCTTTTTTTAGAGTAAGTAACTAAATAAATAAATAAATAGTAGGTAAGTAAATAAGTATACTTATAAGATCCTAATGTAGCACAAGTTTTGCATCGGCGAAATCGGACGACGACTGTCGGGAGGAGTTTCCAGAGGAGTCCCTAATGGGGTTGGTATAGGTGTTTTATAATTAAGTTTATATTTTAATTTGATTATTTAATTAAAGAGCCTTCTGTGGTTCAGGACACAATGGTGGAATTCACAGACGCGCAGACGGAAACAAAGTAAGTTGATATAAATAAATTAAGAGTTTCTGTGCCTACAGGTAAATTTATAAATAACTTTAGAAAAAGCTTTAGATTAAGCATTATATTAAGATAAATTTCCTCGTAGCCACATAATTTTATTTGTTTAGATTTCTGAAAATACGCTGTGTTTTTGATGTATGCCTTAAGTCCTTTAATTATTCAATGCACGCTGGAGATAGAGATTGAAAGGTGCAAAGAAGAAATAAAAAAGGTGAAGGCCGAAAACACAGAGTTGAAACAGGAACTGGCAGATGCAAACAAATTTATGTCGTCTGTCAAGTCCATTTTCGCTGAGGGCCAACTGAGAACGACATTTCGAATGCCATATGTTTGCATGCATCTGGACCAAGGGCGTACAATCACTTGTACAAGAAAGGGTATCCGCTGCCCCATGTTTCGACTTTGCAGCGTTGGTGCGACAAGATAAGTGAAGGCGTATTGACCACGTCAATAGACTTGATGAGGCAAAACGCTGGTTTGTCAAGCGACGACGAAATAACAGTATTGGTGTTCGATGAAATGAAGGTAGCGGAGTCGTATGAATTTGAATCGGTGGAAGATTATGTTCGAAAACCGACAAAAATCGTGCAAGTGGCATTGGCTAGAGGACTTCGCAAGTCGTGGAAACAGCCAATATTTTATCATCACAATTGTAAGATGTCTTCAGACATTTTAAATCGCATCATTAAAGAATTGGCAGATGTTGGATATCCAGTTGTGGCTATAGTATGTGATGGACCAACAAACCGTACGTTATTAAACAGTTTTGGTGTAACCAAGGGTAAGCATTTAGCATTATGATATATTTAAGACACTGTTAAATTTTTTGAATATTCCTCTAGACAAACCCTGGTTTTCCAATCCTGTGGACCCTAAAGGAAAGGTTTTCGCATTCGCAGATGCCCCACATTTGCTGAAATTGATAAGAAACCAATACTTAGACAGCGGTTTGTTGGTTTTTAACCAATTGTTGACAACGAGAACGATTGCTGACTTGTTTAATTACACAACAAAAAGCGATTTGTCAATCGCATTCAAATTGATAGATGATCACCTATCGGTCAAATGTGTAAGTTTATTATTATAAAAAATTAAAAAAAATCATAACGAATTTTATAAATTTTTAGGAAGACAAAAGGTTAATTTGGAAGCACAGTTGTTTTCGAACACAACTGCCAGTGCTATAAGGCACTGCTACTCTGCTGGCATGGACTTGTATAAGGCTACTGAAACTGCTGAATTTATTCAGTTAGTAAACGACTGGTTTGACGTAGCTAATTCAACCATGAGTGATTTCCACTACCCTGGCAAGGTATATTGTCTTGCATAAATTTGTATTTTATTTTTTAAATTAATTTTGCCCCTATAGGAACAGAAGGAGACATTAACACGACTGTCAACATTAATGTCTTTTCCAATTATAACGAGAAAAAAAGCTTGGAGATCTTTCAATAAGGCATTATAACAAGCAATAACGCACTTCTTATGCTGTATGAGTAAATTAAAGAAAACTACAACATGAGTTACATATTGAGCAACCGCGTAAGCCCGGACGTACTGGAACATCTTTTTGGCACTATTCGGAGCAAAGGCGGGGTTAAGTTACCATCCAACAACAAGAGAATTTAAATATAGGATGTGAAAGTACATTTTGGTACATAAATATATCGACTGAATATAATTTTATATAAATTAATATATAATTCTTTCCTTTTTGTACTTGCAGCAAGGAACACAGAAAACCTGATTTGTCAAGGGCGACCACACTCAGTGGCTTTTAGGTCGATGAAGTTTCCACAGGAATGCCTAAGAAGCCTTCAGCCCAATTCCTTACGGATGTTAAAATGTTGGAGTCAGTTTTTTATAAAATAAATGGCTCCGAAATAAGCTTTAAAAAGAACATTCCGAAGTTGTAACTAACCCAAAGGAGAAGAGTAAATCTTTCTGAAAAAATAAAAAAATTCTTCTTTAAATGTAGAATTCATTTTCGCGTGAGCCACCTTAACAAAAGGTTAAAAGTGCAAAAGGCGAAAAAACGAATAATGGGACACAAATTAGGTTTTGATTAGAAAAAGTCAGCAACTTCGATCTTTATGCTTTTGGTAGATTTGGAGGGAGAAACTTTGGAAAACTGTTGCAGGTTTAGGTATGGCGGGCACTGCAATTATTAAGTCACTGTCACTGCTGCTATGGTTCGAGCTGTGGCTTTTGAACCGTTTTAGTCTCGGTTTGATTCCGGACTGGGGCCGATAATATAGGACGCATTCCTATTGTTATCTCCGTAACCACTGCCATCGTGGGACTGTAAACACCTAATGTGCGATCAAACGGCGTTGGCCATTGTGCCTTGGACACACATAGGCTGGCAGTTTGCTTCCGGCAGCAGCGTTGCCAGTTTAGGGGATTTTTATTTGAAAAAAGGGATGCATTTTTGACTTGGGGATATGGGAATTTTATGGGGATGTCATCGTTTGTTTGGGGAGTTAAAGGAGAAGTTTTTATCATATTTGAAATTTTCTCGCACTAGTGTTTTATAGCGGATTATCAAACATATTGTCTTGTTTGTTTAGATATCTACTAAAAAGAGTCACAAATGTACCACTTATATATTTCGTTAAAGTGGTTGCCAATCATGTATAATTGTCATTAACAAACCAAAGTCTGGGAACACGACTCATAAACCATCAGTATATCGTTTGTATCAAATATGTTTATAAGAAGAATATCAGTGGTGGAAAATGCCATTCGTGAATTGGAAAAACATTTTCGGCGATGTCATCATTACTAATCTTAACTCAGCTTGGCCTAAAATTTATTGCTATCAGGATGCAGCAGGCAATCAATAAATAAACACCACCAAAACTAAAATAAGCAACAAAATTCAATATGAGCTTCTAGAGACATTATTAAGAATAAATACCCATTTTAAAACCAATTCAATATGTTGTGATAAGTACAATCCGTCACCGGAAATGCTTAAGCGGTTTAACTCTCGCAATATGTAAAAAAATTTAGCAAAAGGCAACGACATCGAATGTTTAGAATCTGAAGTTTTTAATATTATAAACTCCATTTTTCAGTCAATGGAGTACAAATAATACGCATTTATGTAAGAGGACTGAATTTAATTAACTGATTAATATATAATAATATATACAATATGATTTTTTTTAAAGATACAAATATAACTTGTATTCAACTAAATGAATTTTTTGTTATGTTTTTTGTTTTTTTTTTAATTAAATAAAAAAACAAATTTTGTTCCTAATTATTACTAAAATAATTTAAAATATTATTTAAGTTTGATTTTTTTTATACTGAAGATATCGTTTCGTTTGTTTTGTTAAACTGAACTAAATTTTAAAACTGGCTCGAATTTTCTTTAAAAGTAAGGGGATATTTCGGGTATTATGGTTTTTTTTGGGGAATTTTCGGGGATTAAAAATTTCAATTTGGGGATTTGGCCTTAAAACAAAACTGGCAGCTCTGTCCGGCAGAGTCATTTGGCTCCTGTTATATTGAAATTATTGCACTGACACATTTTTTCATTAAAATAACTTTCCATTATCCTTATTTGCATTGCTGTATGCTATATTTCTAAAAGAAAAATATAGCACAACCTCCTTGCACAAAATCAAACATATTTGTTGCCCATTGATTGTCAAAATAGTCGAACAGATGTTCAAATTTTTTTTTCTTTGTTGTTTTTCTGTCTGTTGAATTTGACAGTATAGAATACATTACAAAAACAGTTTCCCTGTTGTTGCTATATCCTTATTAAATACACCTTAAGAAGCAGATACCCCAAGAGATACCTCTTTCTACTAAAAATGTGAAAAATTATTTGTAGTGGCGCTGTCTGTCACTGAGAGGTCACGGAGAGAATGAGTGAAAGTGAAATTTTAGTTTTTGGTATATTACCAGTAATCCGCATTGTGTTTTGTATTTCAACAACATACACATGTTAATTATATGTACATAGTTACCATCATACCACCACATATTTTCAATATTAATGAGACCAAAGTCTTTAAAATGGATGGAACGAGAAAACAGACTAAGTCGTGTCGGCGCGCTTTTAGAGTTGCAAGTGCGCGTTTAGTACTATCAGCGTAAGCCAGTCGCCTTGCAGGCAGTTTTTGTCCCCCAAAAATATTATTCTGTGATTTATTTTTAAGATGTTGATAAATCATTTCCTTTTGTCCATTGTCCTTGCGCAATCTGGATTTGTAGTGGAAGCATCTAGGATGAGTTTTGTTGGCTGGAGAACCCGAAATTATTTGAAAAATAAGTTTTCATCGATGTTGATCTAACCCGACACCTTCGGATGCCAGTATTGACGTAATTCTTTTTTAGACTGCCATTTTTAAATAGTTTTAAATCTAATCTATTTTGGGCGTCTTTTGCACTTTATACGAAAATATCCATTTTCTCACATAGTTTTAGTGTATTTCAGTTTATCCTTAAGATGGACCATACATTTTAGTATGTGGCGAAAAGCCTCGGCGAACACTACGATTCTGTACAACGCTTTCATCAACGCCAGTCCATAGATTCTTTACTTTTTGAAAATATAAAGAAACCGCTGTGTTTTTCGCATGCCTTAACGAAAGTTGTACAAGCGAACAGTTTTGAGATGTAAAATTCCGCAATTCGGGGAAAAAACAACATCGACGTCACCCAATAAAATTTTTTATATTTTCTTCAACACCAAATTTTAAAACAATTTGAATTGTCCCAAAAAGTGGGCTTACAACCTTTACGATTTTAGGTCGCGATATATTAGTTAATTTTTTTCAGGAACTTTCTTATTGTAAAGGGTGTCCCAACAAGAACGCAATTTTTAAATCTGGCAACATTCGAAGTGTCATTGTTTGACATTTGAACAATTGTTATTGTTTGCTAGTAGAAGGTACGAGGTTAGTAAAAATGGAGCGCTACACGAATGATCAACGCATTCTCATTGTGAGATTGTTTTACCAAAATGCGGCTACAGTTCGCAAATTACGATCAATTTGGGGTCACAATAATGCTCCAAAAGAGTCAACTGTAAAGAGATTAATGGATAAATTTGTCGAAACTGGGTCTGTTAGTGATGTAAAGACAACAACGCGCCATCGACCAGGTCGATCGAACGAAAATGTCGCAGCTATACGTGATGATGTCGCTCAAACTCCATCCACCTCAATTCGACACCGAGCTCAGCAAATTGTCTCCAAATCCACTATGCAGCGAATTTTGAAATTGAAAGATTTGCATCTTCATGCATACAAAGTTCAATTGACTCAGGAACTGAAGCCAGCTGACCATGGTCAGCGAAGGGAGTTCGTTAATTGGATATTGGAGAAACAACATGAAAATGTTGATTTTGCCGCTAAAATCATGTTCAGTGACGAGACCCATTTCCATCATGATGGCTTCGTCAATAGGCTGAATTGTCGCATTTGGGGTGAGGAAAATCCTCGAGTGATTCACGAGAAGCAAATGCATCCTCAACGTGTCACTGTGAGGTGTGGTTTTTGGGCTGGAGGAATCATTGGACCTTTTTTTATGAAAATGAGGCAGGTCAAGCGCAAACAATCAATGGTGTTCGGTATCGTGAAATGATAACCAGTTTTTTCTTGCCTCGAATTAAAGAAATGAATGTGGAGGGCATGTGGTTCCAACAAGACGGTGCCACATGTTATACAGCCAGAGAAACAATTCATTTGCTGCATCAGTCATTTCCCGGTCGTGTTATTTCGCGATTTGGAGATCAGAATTGGCCGCCTAGATCGTGCGATTTAACACCATTAAATTTTTTTCTTTGGGGTTTTTTGAAGTCGATGGTTTACGCGAATAAGCCGACGACGACTTAAGCCTTAAAAGAGGAAATTGTACGCTGCATTAATGAAATCCATACATAACCTCATTCTGTCTACTTTACGATATAATAAAGTTTCACAATTTTTTTTAAATATCTGTGTTTTATTTAAAATTTAAAAATTGCGCT
>CAXIUB010000343.1:0-51961 GCA_964034835.1 Muscina levida | reverse complement strand
AAATGGCGGTAATAGGTACTTTTAAACTGCAATTACCATGGAACGACTCAGCCGATTTGAAAGATCTTGGTGTCATTAGATAGGTACATAAATCAGCTTTCGAAAACATACACTATTTTATATTACACTGAACAAATTTTTTTTCCCGAAAATTTAAGTTTATACTTGAAAAACACTTCAAAGATCAAGTTTTTTTTTTGCAAAAAAAAAACATTTTTGATAGGCCTTTTTAACATATATAACATACCTGAAAACTAAAATGGGTTTTTCTTAAATTTTTTTTTTAATTTTTTAAGTAAAGGCATCTCTTGTAAACTTCCTTATTATTCTTCCTTATTTCTTATTTTGTGAAATCTTTGTGTGAAAAAAAAGAATAAAGTATATTAATGTTAAAACTTGAAAAGCACTTCGAAGATCAAGTCTTTTTTTGCTAAAAAAATATTTTTAGAGAGGCCTATTTAATATATATAACATATCTAAAAACTAAAATGGGGTTTTTCTTAGTTTATTTTTAAACATTTTTTAAGTAAAGGCATCTCTTCTTAACTTCCTTATATTTTGATATCTTTGTGTGACAAAATAGAATAAAGGAGCTAAACTTTAGAAGTTATACAGATTTTATTTGTTAATTCTAATAGATTAGAACAAGAATCGTTTTCACTATATACACATGTACCTCCCATATAAATTAACGAATTGACCCTCATAGTTTTACATACATGTCACTCATATTTGAGCCAGGAATGCATTTGAACTATATCGGTTCACGCCTTCTGATACCTCCTATACAAAATTACCTATTTTTGGAAAATAAATATTTCTCCCATACTTCAAATCGGACTCTTGGGGGGTAATGAAAATTGGTCTAACTAACTATTTGACACACCCCTTCTGGTACCTCCCATACAAATGACCGACATTTCCCCATTTACATACATATATCATTTTTGTATGTACACTGAATTCCGACAAATTTTGCTAAGGTAAGTATGGTTTACACGCTATCTACTTATATCCCCTCAACAACATGAGCGAGATAGCCTAATTAGAAAACATGTAGGAGTAAGCAAAGACAAAAAATACAAAATTATAGCAAAGTAATATTAAATTATAGGAAGGTGGATAGAAATTCAAATTGTACTGAGTTGACAGTCGATAGGGGATATGGGTGGATAGCGTGTAAATCAGCCTTTACGAAAAAAATCTGACACGTTGTGCTCCTGTACAAATAAGTTAAAATTTTTACGTTTTAATCAAAAATCTATTAATTTCAATAACTCAAGACCTAAACAATATCATCATTCTCTTTCTTAGGTGGTGCACACACTCTGAGTCAAATTTAAGTTGAATACTAGATTTCAGAAGAGTTAAACGTGAAAGTTTTAAAACAGATGAACAAGCATAAAAATAAATATGGAATCAACTTATATGTACAGATGTGTGCATCTATCAATGTTCCCCTCAACTTCGAAAAATCAGTGCAAAAGAAGCAGCGCTGATATCTGTATATTTTCCAGCAGTCTCCAACATTGATCGTTGCCGTATTTGCGAAAGTTGTCGGTTTAAACTGAAGAAGGCTGTTAACATTAATGATAATCAGCGTTCTACTAAAATGAAAGAAATGAGCAATGAAATCCTAAGTGATGATTTACATTATCTGACAAGCGGTGAATTGTGTGAAGAATGTAATAAAAATCCAATATGCAGTAGCCATACTAAGTCACTTGAACGCAACGACAATATAAATGAACATGTTATTCCTCATCTTGGAAGCCATCCATCACCAATAAAGTGAAAATATTTAGAAAGGGATACATACTGCAAATTGTGGAAAGTATTTCAGATTCACTTGGAGGTTCTTCACTGACAACTTTATCAGAAGAACTAAAGAAAATTAAAGGTTATTACGAAGAAATTTTAGAGAACATGAAATATCAAATCGAAAACTGTTCAAATAATTTGGATAAGCAAAAAATGTTATCTCAATTACCTAAAACTATGACACAAAGAAATTAACGAAATTTTTGGGCATGATTTGTCTTACGATTTTGTAAAAAAAAGCCAAGATATCCAAAAAAAAAAATAGAATAATATATTCAGACATCAAATGCTCTACCATGGACAGACGTAGTTTACCTGAACAAACTTTAAACAAAGTAAAATTGTTTTATGAAGATGATGTGTGTGGTCGGTGCTACAGTAATTTAAGAAACCTTAAAACAATGATTTTGGGATATTAAGAAAAAATGGAATTGATGAAGTCGTTTACAAAAAATGGAATACAACTCTCAGATGTAATCTCGAAACCATTCCCTCTACTACAGACACATTTGTTGACGATTTTGTAGAACACATGAAAAAGCTGGTGCCACATCATTTCATAGCTAAGCGTCAGTCCCGATTTGAAAGTGAAAAAAATGTCATTGCTGCAAGGAGAAATGATAGTTCAAATGGATTTCGCTAAAAACTATGCGTTTGTTATACAAGATGCCGTTCAAGGATACCATTGGAAAAATAATCAAGCCACGATACATCCATTCGTTGTTTATTACAAAGATAACGAAAAATTAATTCATAGATCCTTTGCCATAGTATCCGATTGTAATATCCATGACATCATAGCTGTTCATCTGTATATTTCAAAAATGATGAATTTTGTTAAGACAAATATTAGCAATTCAATTACGAAAGTTATCTATGTGTCAGTAACACAATACAAAAACAAATACAACTTAATTAATTTATGTCATCATAAAATTGATTTTGATATTTTCGCTGAATGGCACTTTTACGCAACCAGCCATGGAAAATCTGCATGTGAAGGTATAGATGGGACATTAAAAAGAGGCTATCGGATGTATAGCATAGCGAATAAAAACCAAATTCAAACGGCGAAAGACCTTTATCATTGGGCTTCACAAACTTTTAAGACCTCCATTGAAGTTGCTTATGTAGACGATGACGACTACAACAAAAGAAGAGCTATTTTCAAGGTATAAAAATGCTAAAACTATTACAGGAACTCAAATACTCAAATTTATACCTTTAGATGAAACTTCACTAAATGTTAGCAAATATTCCGAAAGTCAACAGCATTCTTGCGCAAAATTGTATATTAAATCTAAAACAATAAACAAAAAAAAATATCAAGGTTAAGTCCATATTTTTAGGGGTGTCTGAAAAATTTATAATGCGATTCTTGTTCTAATCTATTAGAATTACCAAAAAAAATCTGTATAACTTCCAAAGTTTAGCTAAGTAATTTCTTAAAATGGGGTTGTGTTTCTGTAGGTAAAATATAGCTGCATGCAAAATTTTATTAACATCTGAGAGGGTCGGGTTCAAAATGTCCCTTTTCTTTATAGGTTTTGATATGAAATTCATCATATATCTGCCTATAAATACTGTTGTAAAAGTTTAATTGTTTAATCATTTTGCATTAGTAAATTGTTACACATTAATAACAAAAAAAAACAGATAATCTTTATATAGCAAATTAAAAATGCGAACATCACCACGACAGGCGCCGACTTGATTGCATGAATACTATAAATGTTGACCCCCAGACAATTTATATACATATACTTGTAGTAGAGCTTGGCCTTGCACGCATCTTTAAACTGAAATATCCTATATGTGTAATTTACTAAAGGAATTTTGCTTTACTTGCAACAAACGTCTGACACAAGGGGAGTTGTGGGCCGAAGAGAAAAAAATGTCGGTAAGTTTTGTGGTACAATGACTGTAACATAGCCTTTTGGGAACGATTGGTGTAGTGGTTGCGGAGGGTGTATTAATATCTATCGAAACCTCACAAAACCAACATGGGCTAAGTGAACAAGACTCTTTGCGTTAACTATCATCATCACCGTATTATTCATTGTCATGTCATAAAGCAGGGCGGCCAATGAAAAAGTCAATTATGACAATATGTTCAGATTTGTGTCTTTCTTCTGTTGCACGAAATCGTTAATATTTCATCCACAGGCGTATACGAAAACAACCAAACCGGTTTGTCGTTTTCATCCCCCAACTGGCAAAATTATGATGTCTACTGAACAAAGGGAATATGTTGGTGTGCCAAAAGCTACAAAGTCGTGAAAACGCCTTAAGTGTTAGGCAACGACAGAATGTTACCTGAAAAAATATATAAATCGAAATTAGCACTGTTAAAATCACATACGGAGCACATGGGTGGTGTCATTAATTAGTTCTTCCCTGGTTGAAAATATTACTTACTATATAATTTAGGCATAAGATACAAAGGTGAATAAACTTTCAATAATTTCACGCATATGAGGATTATGCTCTGTTTACACTGCCGCTACAATATTGTGGCTCCCAAATCGCTATGCGCATTTTTTTGTATCAGCAATAAGATTCAATTTAAGAGCGACACGATTTTCAAACAAAATCCGTGTCAATGTAAATAGATGATTGCGAAATTAAACAATTGACTAAATTGTGTACATAAAATTCAATTTTTCCTTTTATACAGCCATTGTAGATATATATACAGGTGATGATGTACCAGATTGCACCAATTCGTCACATAGACTCTGAAGATGAAATGAAATGTTTTTGTTTCCATGTTTATTCTCTCGAAACTTTTTATGCAAAAGTAACAGATTAGTTACGTTATTTATAATGTCGATGTTTTATAGAGAATGGCTACTCAATTAGTTTTGTTGGCTGTGTGAAGAAGTTATTTGCGTACTTAGCATTATCCAGCAGCAGCCACGTGATATGGGGCAAATTGTTTTTACGTTTTTTTCCGTTTATTTTATTTTTTACTTTGAGCTAGCTTACGAAAATCTGTAACATAGCTTGTTGTTGTTACAATCATGCAGTCTTTGAGATGCTTGTTTGTAAGGTTACTTCAATATTTATTCTTGATGAAATACATTTTTGAGAAAGCAGTTCATAAAGATAAGTAGACCCAAACATTGTGAAAGACATGGTGACAATTTATTTAAATAGGGAAATGAATCTCCAAGAACCATGTTCTGAGAAAACGTTTGAAATCTATCCTTAAATTTTTTTTTATTTTAATCTTAATTAATTCCAACTTTAAATCAGCCTTACTAATACTTGAAAACAATTGGATTGCTTGAGAAACCCTGATTTCAGAAGTCTCAGCAGAAAATGGATTCTTGAGAAGGTGAACAAATCACTAATTTGAACAAAAAGCGAACAGAAAATTTCGATCTCACATCTTATAACAATTGAACATGTTGTTCAAGATTATTATCGTTGTCAGAATTTTCAAAAGAGGCTTTCAGAGATTTCCATCCAAAGATTCGTAATCTGCTAAATCACTTCCGAATAAAGACAGCTTGCGCTCAAATGCTTTGATTTTCTTCCAATCACAGTTCAAAAATGTATCTTTTCTTTGCAAGTTAAAGTATGAAAACAGATCTGCCATAAAATCAGTCATAGATACGTTCTGCACTCCAGACAGAAACTCGAGATACTTTGCAGCAACTTTTGTATTCCTATTTCAGGAACTAAGGCAAGAACACGTTTTAAAATATTTTCTTTTCAGAGCGTACATTGTTGAAAGCAAGATGTATCAATTACAAGGTGGTGTTGACATGTCAGCTGTTGAAAGACTTTTTATTTGTGTTTATGACGATGACTGTCAAATGAGTGTTTTGTTTACATTTTGCCATTTTCTGAATTTTTTGAATGTTAAAAAGTGCGTTTAATCTAAAATTGTGTTATAATTAAAATATTGAACTTTTTATTAAAAAATATAAACAAGGTAGTATGCGGAAGTGTGCACTGTGCCAAAAAAAGGAGTTGTCTGGAAATGGAACATTTTTTACCATTCCCAAGGACGACGGAAGGAGAAGTGTGTGGAGTGCGAATTGCCATAGGAATTTCTCGGCAACAGACCGGATTTGTATTGACCACTTTCGGCCGGAGGTCATCATCAGAGAGGAAAAAATGAATTTAATTCCCTGTGATGTGCCACATATATGGGCTTCGCCCGATAGTCACAGATAGTACAGACACTTGCAAATGGGTTTTTTTTTAGGGTGTTAATTTTTTAATATTAACAAAGTTTTAAATGTTTATTTTTATAATACAGTGCAAGTCTTTTCCAATACGGAAATAGTGGACAACTCGCAATATCAAATAAGCTTGCAGGAATTGGGTACCTCAAAGGAGTTAGTATTTCAATTTAGGTTTAATTAGTTATATGTTAAGTCTCAGTCGTATGTTTGAATTAGGGTGGCGTCTGTGGTCCATAAAATTATTGTGGAATACACATACCAAGGAACCCGAACAGAGTAAGTTTCAATTTTACAAATCTAGATCTGTGCCCAAAGGGAGTGAGTGACTTCTCAGTTTTATTAAGGGATAAGTATAGTATCTTTGTTATATCTTCGAGGTATCATTTGTTGACATCAGTCCGCTTTGTCCTAACACGACAAGCGTTTTTTTCCAGTGGGCACAGATACTTTTAATTACTTATAACATAAGAGCATTCGTGATATATATTATATATTCCTTTAGTCCAATAATGTTTGAAACAGCCATTGACGTAGATTTAAAGAAACATAAGACGGACATTAAACAAAGAGATAGACCGTCTGGAGGGTGAACTGCCGAAAGCCAAAGCATCTATAACTGCCCTTAGCTCTGTGTTCACAGAAGGACAAATTAAAAAGCTTCACGCCCCTGGAAGAATGGAGTGGAAGTGGGAGGATATATCGAATGCAATATGTTTGCATGCTGCTGGGCCGAGAGCATACAATCATTTGTATGGAAAAGGCTTCCCACTACCTCATATTTCAACATTGCAGCGATGGTACCGGAAAGTGGACATAAGCGAGGGCATTGTAGACACAGCAATTGATTTCATGCGTCAAATAACGGACCTTGGGACGGACGACAAAATATGTGTCCTGGCATTTGACGAGATGAAAGTTGCCGAAGCCTATGAATATGATGCTGTTGGCGATCATGTACGAAAACCAACCAATTTTGTACAGGTAGTTATTGCGCGTGGGCTACGGAAATACTGGAAGCAACCCATATTTTTCGACTATGACTTCAAAATGACAGTAAACATTTTATTTTCAATAATTGGGAAGCTTCAGGATGCAGGATTTCCTGTAGTGGCAATTGTATGCGACATGGGAGGACCTAATCGAAAGTTGTTAACAGATTTAGGTGTAACTATTGGTAAGTTTATTAATATTGTATCGTTAAATTTATTTTTTATAAACAAATTCATTATAGATCGATCTTGGTTTCCTAACCCGGCCCAACCTAATGCAAAAGTTTTTGCGTTTTGCCGAATCTTTTTTTGGATACCGGTTACTTTGGAAAGGCAAAACACTCACCCCACGGACAATGCTTGACGTAATAAAGCATACTTCAGCCTCAGACTTGTCCATTACACACAAATTGACAAATTAACATTTGTCTGTGAAAGGTCCAGGTATGATATATTTTTTAAGAAAGTTAACAAAAGAATAATTAATAATTTACCATTCAGGACGACAAAAGGTAAAGCTGGCAGCGCAGCTATTTTCCGACACCATTGCAAGCGCAATAAGGAGGTGTTATTCTTTAGGACTGCTTGAATATGAGCCCATAAATACCGCCGATATGGTTCAGTTGGTAAATGATTGGTTTGATGTATTCAACTCAAGCATAATCACTTTCACCAATCCAGGCAAGGTTAGTTTTGTCTTATTTTAGAAATGCAATCCAATTTCTAAAAAAAATCTCTATTCTATAAGGAACCTTACGGTGTAGCACTGGAGCAGAAGCGTAACAAGCTGCAGGAAATGAAGGGATACATGGGTTGCAATATACTCCCAAATAATAAAACTGTTTGGAATTTGATCAACAAAGCATAATTATATCCATTAATGAATTAATACAGCTTCACGACTATGTCAAAGAAAAATATAATATGCCTTACATCTTAACCATCAAGATATAGTTGAACATTTAATTGGCGCTATCCATAGGTGGTTTGTATGACCACCTGACACCCAAAGAATTTAAGTACAGATTTAAGAGAATTTTTAGGTATGTTTCTTATAGCTTATTTAACAATTGTAATACATTGTTTAAAACTATATAATTCCCAATATACAGAAATACGGAGCATCTACATGGCACAGGCAGTGTAGAACCTGATTCCACAGACTGGTTCAACACCAGCAACAAAAATTCTTGTTGCAATAATTATTTACTCAATTATAATGAAGAGGAAATGGAGGCAAGGGAAAATGCGGAGGATTCTTTAAACGGAATAGACGATGACATTGTAAATTACATTGGTGTTCTTCAAGAATATGCCTTGGAATATGTATCTGGATACAACATTTGAAAACTGAACCTTGAAGAACCCCAATGTAACGAGAATTTTTTGACATGGGTCGTTCAGGTTTCGAAGTCGCATCTAAAGAATGGGGAAAATTGCGCTCATTCCAAATCTGCAAGAGCTGCTAGTCGATAGAAGCGAAGGAGTAACATTGGACGACAAAAATAAAAAGTTTTTTTCAAATGCCGCATCCATTTCCGTGTGTGCAGTTTAAATAAACGCCTCAAAGTCCAGAAGGCCAATCAGTTCAAATATATATCACATGGTTTCTCTATATGTTTATCTTCAATATTTAAGTGACTAATAAACGTAGACGCATTTCAAATGCAAATAATTAACTCATATTTCATATTTGATTTTATGGCACTTACCTATTATTGTTTCCAATGATCTGGATTGTTTTCTTTACATTATTCTGTGACGCAACTCAGAGGCCTTTAGTAGCAATAGTTGTATGATAAGGAAATAAGGCTAAGCACAAAACTGCTGTAACGATGGTGACCACATTATATTTCCATATCATGTTACTGATGAAATCCACGCAGTTCTGTATTGAGGAGGCAACTTCGCTGGCCATATAATCACACATTTTACGCTAATTTGCTGACAAAGCTCGAGCGCTAATACCCTCCAAGATTTAAATACGAAAAAAATTAATTAAAGTCTGCTTCAAATTTAGTTTATGAAAATAAAAAAAAATTTTAACTCAATTTTTTTTAATGTCCACTTACGAAGTCTTCGCGGAATAATAAATGATGACATTTCTGACAGAAATATCAGTTGACATTTATTGTAATAGCCAAATAACAGCAAACTTTGACAGTCAAAGTTATATACTACAAAAACTATTTGCGTGTTGTTCTTGTTGCTGTGAACTTGTTGTAGCTGATGACACCACCTTATAATTGATACATCATGAACCCAATGTGCACAAATGCGGATGCGGATCCGAAACTGATCCGATCCGGATCCGACAAAACGGAATCCGTGGAGTCGGATCCGAAACTGATCAGTTCCGGATCCTACAAAACGGAATCCGCGCAGTCGGATCCGAAACTGATCTGATCATAATTATGGTAAAAATTTTCAAACTTGGTTGAAAATGCATTCATATTATTTTTTTTTATTGTAGGAAGTATTATACAATTGTAATTAAATTGTATAATATAAACATATATAACATAATATTAGTTTTCACATGTTTTCCTGAAATTTTTTTAATTGTGTCAATTTTAAACACTTTTTCATTACATGATTTCCGTTTTTGTGCGCCATGCGGATCAGGATCGGATCCGATACTGATCCGATTCTACGGACATTTTATCCGAATTTGGATTCTGGATCGAATCCGATCCGGATCCGATTTCGTTTGAAATTCCTTATCTAAAACGGATCCGATTTTTATCCGCATTTGAGTCCAATCCGGATCGGAAATCAGTTTCGGATCCGGATCGGACTCAAATGCGGATAAAAAACGGATCCGATTTAAAAAAGGAATTTCAAACGAAATCGGATCCGATTCGGATAAAATGTCCGTAGAATCGGATCAGTATCGGATCCGATCCTGATCCGCATGGCACACTGGGAATGGACAAATTTATCTGAAATTTAAATATATATTTGTTTGTTTGTATTGTGTTTTCATACAGCTAGGTGGCGCTAAGGTGGATTTATAATGATGTTTGTTTGATTATGGAAAAAAATTATGTACAAATGGATCCTGTAAAAATGGACCCGGTATGTGGCGCTGGAGTGGACTAATTTCGAAAATTAATATCGATGCACAATGGGGAAATAATGTTTTTTTTTTGGAAATTTGAAATTTTAGGCCGCAATTCTTGACCGATTTAAATTTTTTTGTATTATTGGAATCAATATTGTGCACAGAATCTAGGTTTTTTTATTCCAAATTCCTCACCGTTATTTTTTTAAATTTGTCAAAGTCGATGGTAAAATAATTTTTTAATTTAATGTCCAATAATTTTTGGATTACGTGCACTAAAAATTTTGAACTGACCTCAATTAACATGAACATATATTGCCAATTAAACGAAATAAAAATATAAAACTAAAAAATTTGTCTTGGCTCAAGTACAAGAAAATATAAAGAGGCACTATGTTAACACTTTAACTCGTTGTCCCGCTCACAATTATTACCCGATAACTTAATTTACAATCTGGAAAAGTTTTAAGAAACTCGTCTGTAAAAATTAAGCCAAACCGGTGAAGATCCCCCCATGCATTTTTTTTCATATAATAAAATAAAATTTTGTAGGCTAACGGCCCTATTCTAATAATTTGGTTACAAAATTGTGTCACCATAAATTTGTAAAAATTTTGTAACCAGTTCTTGTTACGGGTATTCCGGCAAATTCGTAACAAGGACACACATCTTGTGGTGAAATGTAAATTAGTGACAATTCACAGCTGATTATTGAATTTAACAAACAAAAAATTAAAACACAAAACAGAGAAATGTAAATATATTTTTATATATTATTTTTTCTTGTTAGATATTTATGCAAATTTGATTATGCTTAACGGGCCGACACGTATTTCAGTTTAGTGGCTGAATTGGTCACTGCTGTCGTAGGTTTTTTTTGAAGTCGTTATCTTTCCACATCTTTTGCTACAACATTTCCATAGGGCTAAATGTGTTTTATCCAAAACTTCAATAACTTAAATTTTGTTTGTTACAACTCAACATATTTTTCAAAACAGCTGTAACTAGCTTGATACCTCCATTGTGGCAGGTAACAATTTTTGTAACTATTGTTACGGTGACAAGGATTCGGAATACCTGTTTTTTGATTTTGTAACCAAAGTAGTCTATTGTAACCGTGGTGACTATTGTAACCACGTCAGAATAGACCGGTAAGTATTGAGCTTTTTGTTTCTACATACCAATTCTTAAAAATGAAAAATCATCTTGCAAAAGTTTGTGATTTTAAAAACAGCGAATATCGATAAAATAAATATTTAGCTTTTATTGTTGATTCGACCTTTGAATATATTAGGGTCGAGGTCAGCCTCAGCTAATTATTTAAAATTTGGGATATTATGATAAAATAAATAGGTACTTACTCTTGTCGTGTATTTTTTTTAAATAAAACGAAATTTAGGAAAATTTTTAGTTAAATTACGACATTTTTTGTTATAAATTTTCAAGAATTTTGCACCACAAAAATCAAGATGAAAATTTTGAGCATCTGGATTTAATTGTTTTTCGGTTTTGTGATGCTCTGTTCTTAAACTCGATATATATAAATCGCTGGAGAAACAAAATAGTGTAATTGATCCGTGTTACTGTCAAGACGACTTGTTTTTATGGTGTTGTTTTCTCTGCGTCATTTAATATCTTTATTTTTCGCTTCCTGAGCCTCCTCTGATAATTGTCCAATCGGAATTACAAAACAGTCTATTACATCAGCTCCATGAATAAGTAATTTATGCATTAAAGCTGACATATAATACGATTCATATTTTTGTACAAATATTTCCGCAGTTTTCAACGCATATAGTAAAAATTGTATTTTACAAATTGCTTGACCTGGTGGTACCACTTGTAGTATAACGTACAATCTTTTTAGTAATTCTTCGTCGAACCTCGTTATCTTTGATATCGTAGTACCATCATTTGATGAGCCAGAACCCTTTTTTGGTATGCCCACTCCTAGTCCAAGATTTTCACGAATACCTTCTTGAAAAGATTTTTTGCGTTGATGACGAATTATTTTATTGTCTTCTTGGTGCAAACCCATGTCTTTATCGTCAATTGATAGTTTATCTTTACTACACATTCCATCATTCGAATACAAAAGTGCAATACCTGTGCTCCAAATTGAAAAGCATCGTTATTTTCTATGGCTATTCATTTGGGTTGAGGTTTTCCCACAAATGATACAGTTTGCAGCTGATTTCGTTCCGGTTAAGTGCTGATTCACCTTCAATAGCGAGTGTAAAAGTATTTAATCGCTTAATTTGTTTCTCAATTGCTCTAAATTCTTCCAATATTTTTAATTTTGTCTCCTAAGCGTGGTAAATCCTTATTGGTGAACAGTTTTTTGTAGGGCATGTGTCGCTAGTTTTTCCAAACTATTTTAAAGGCATGTTTGAACATTGGAGCTTAAAAAGTACTAATGACATTAGAAAAAGACATTCGTCGGAGTTTTCACTATTTTCAAACTTTTCTTTAAACCGATTAAAACCAGAAATACCATCTCCCCCCTATTTGAATGTCATTTTTAATTATTATTTCCAGTTGGTAAATTCAAAGTTTCCGTTTTTATTAACCTTTTTGTGGGATCATTTAAAAGAGTCTCTAGTCTCATCGACATTAATATGTGATGGTGGGGATAACATTCCGTCTTAGCCTTTGTAATATCTTTATATCCACCTTTCTTTAAATTAATAGTTTTTTTAATACCTCATATTTTGATTTCGTTAAATTAAGTGCGACGTACATTGCTAGAGCTTCATCACTTGTTAAGGAAATGACATTATTCCACTCAGAAAATTTTAAGTTCTTCGTCAAAATTCTATTCTTTACGCTGTCGATAACATTATTATTACTTAAATTTTGAAAACAATCAGTAACTGCTTCTTCACTATTAACGTCAACTGCGGTTTTAAGGGCATCTTTTCTTCTTTGTTTTGTTTTCTCACAACAGTCTTCTTACATTAAAAAAAAAACGATTCCAGCCATATGTGGTTCTGGCCTAGGAATATCAATTCTCGTTTTGTTTTCACTGGTCGATTTTTTTCCTCTTTCGATTGAAGTATGACATAAAATACTAGCTGAGTTTAGCATCTACCAACGGAAACAAGTTTACTGAAAGATTGTACTTTTTTATATATTTTATTATTAAGTTTTCGGTTTTTAAAGATCATCACACAATTCGCGGTTTTTAAACTAAACCACTCCATTTTTAATAAGTTTTTAAATTTAGCACTTTAAATATTTAAAATTATTACAACTAAAAATCCATATAATCTTGACCTCTCCTTGACGAAATTTGGACAATTTATGTGTTACATGTTACATCACATATTAAAGATAAAGTATTTAGAAACAAAAAGCTCACTACTTAGCCTACCTGTAAATGCAAAATATTACTTTATTGGAAGTTTAACACTGCATTATTTTGGTATATAGGTTTTTACTCTCAAATTAACTGTTTTTCGGATCAAATTAAATTATATTAAAATCAAACACAATTTTTTTCAAAATAAATTAAACTTTATTTATAACAAATTAAAATATTTACAATGTAAATTCAATATTTTGCATATCTAATACACTTTCTTTAATTACGTATTCATTCTTTTTTATTTCAAATTAATTTTTTTTAATATCAAATTAAATTCATTTTGAATTAAGCTTAATTTATCTAAAGAACTTGATATGTTTATTTCATATTTTATTATTTATAAAATTTACCTAATATATCAATATATTTTATATAAATACTATTAAAAAAGCGATATTTTATATTTCAATTATCACCTCCGAAGAAACAAGGCGAGATCTGAAAGAAAAACTAGAGGATACTTAGAGGACGAAATGTTTTCAAACTCCGCAGTTAATACCAATGTTTTTGTATCTTTTCTTGATGAACTTTCCGACAAATGAGCTGAATCCAACATCACAGGTGCGTGGTCTATGCATGATAATGCTCAGATACACAAATCGCAGGCAGTAAAAGAAAGTTTTTTCAAAATGTAAACGCTGTTATCGGAATTTGCTTTTGGATCCGGAAAATAATACTGACTTAGTTACAATTATTTAACGTTCCCTATAATCTGTAACACCATCAGATTGCAACAATTATTATGTTGACATGACAATAAATCTTCACCAGCTGCTTCTGGAGAGCATTTGCATTAAAAAAATTGTCACATGTATTAAAATATCGCTTTTTTAATAGTATTTCAAGAAAATAAATTGATAAGAATTAAGTAAATTTTATAAATGAGCATTTCCATATGAAAACGATCAAAATTGGCAAATTTTTGGACGACCCCTCTCCGATTTTAAAATAAATAGTGTCAATCGATTGCCCAGCAAAAAATAATGTACCTACATATTTTTTTGTTTTTATAGTGACTGGTTTAGTGGTGGTGTACACCACTGCCATGTGACAAAATTGAAGAATTCTTCATAAAGGACCTCATTGAAAGTTGTTGTTGTTTTAAACTACTAAATTGATCGCAACGAGTGATAGCTCGTTGGAAAGGTATTGAAATTTACATTTTTTCCCATGAAGATTAAATTTTCCCATGAAAATTAAATTTTCCGATTTTCCACAGAAGCTCCTAAATTTTCCGGCTAATTTTATTTTTTTGGATAATTTTTGCTTTAAGAATCAGCAATAAAAAATGGGGCCCGACTCGTTGTTTGGACAGGAGAAGAGCATTTAAGAGACCACCTTGTTCTCATTGTTTTTATATTTTTTATAATTGAATTATTTTTAATTATTTAACATTATTTTATTTTATTATTAAAAATACATTTTAAAAATTATTTTACAGTTAAAAATACATTTATGAAGAAAAAATCAATTTTTTTTTAAGAGCCCCAAGTTGATTTTAACAAGAGTGGACATCGTTTGAAAAAGATAAAAGTATTAAAATTAACTGGTGTTTCGGAGCGATACATGAATGAATTAAATATACAATACGGTGAAGAAGCAGAATTCATTTGCCCCAAGTGTAAAATCGATTTGTCTCAACAAGCAAATGCATTGAAACAAATGCAACCACACTCCGAGAGTGAAATGACAATTGAACAAAATGTTTCATCTGATAGTGAGGCAGACATTCCGATGGTCAATATGACTTTGAGTCCTTTGAATGAGGCTATTACCACTTTAGGTGAAACGCCTATTAGAAAAAGAAAGTTGCGAAGTGAAAAATACAGAAAAGAGAAAAAAGGCAAGGTTATGAGTGCAATCGCGACAATATTTGATAAGGCTCTGATAACGAATGCAGTCAAGCAGATGACGTTGATGACGGCAAACAAATGATTGAGCAGTTGAAAAGAAAATTCAATTTAGCGACCACTTTTCCGGAGAAATATTTCATTTTATCTTTGCTGCCTCAATCATGGTCTATACGCAAGATTTCTGAACAGTTTCAAACATCTTTTTACATCGCGAGAAGAAGCAAAGAATTAGTTCGACAGAAGGGCATATTGGCGACTCCCACCAAAAAATTTGGCTCAAGAACCCTCAGCGAAGCAACGGTGAAATTGATTCAAGATTTTTACTGCAATGATGACAACAGCCGCGCCTGCCCAGGTACACGTGACTATGTTATCACACGTGAAGATGGAGACAAAGTACACAAGCAGCGCAGATTATTATTATGTAATCTATCCGAAGCATACCATCAGTTCAAAGAGAAATACCCAGCAGAAAAAGTGGGATTTTCTAAGTTTGCCATCCTATGACCAAAAGAATGCGTGCTGGCATTAGACAGGCACGGAACGCATTCAGTCTGCGTTTGCATGTTTCATCAAAACATCAAATTAATGTTCTTTCCATGCAAGAAATTGAAAGTATTTCACGGTGAAATTGAAACATATAGGGACCTCCTGTCGAAGTCGTTGTGCGCATACCCCACGGAAAATTGTCATCTGTCCAAATGCGACAATTGTCCGAAGATTGACGAGCTAGAGCAATATTTGGCGGAAAAGTTTGAACAGCTGTTAATTGAGGAGGTGCATTTCAAACAGTGGATAATTAGCAGCGCCAGATGTTCCCTTGAGACCGTGGTGAAGCAGATTCCGGAATTCATCGAGGAATTCGGATTCAAGTTGAATGAACTGAAGGCGCAATATTTCATATCCGAGATGCAAAATGAATTCATTGTGATAAGCGACTTGCCGAGAATTACACTTTTCTCGTTCAGGATGAAATTCAGGCTTATCACTGGGCAAACGACCAGTGCACGGTGCATCCTTTTTGCATTTATTTCAAAAACGAAGATAACGAACTACAGACCGTAAGCCTTGTTGTTGTCGCGGAGAGTTTAGCTCGTAATTATGTGTCCGTTTATTTATTTCAAATGAAACTGTTTCAATTCTTAAGATCAAAATTCGATGCAATCGACAAAGTAACGTTTTTCTCAGACGGCGCGGCTTCTCAGTACAAGAATAAAAAAAATTTTTACAATCTTTGCATAATTGAAGAAGAACAAAACTGCAAGGTCGAGTGACACTTTTTTGCGACGTCCCACGGTAAGGGTCCATGCGATGCGTTAGGGGGAACCCTAAAACGCATGGCGACTAAGGCAAGTTTGCAAAGGCCATATACTGACCAGATCTTAAATGTACATCATTTGTTTTCGTGGATTCAAAGCAAGGAAATTGCCATTAACACAGTTTTATGAATGATATAACAGATATAATAATGTCAAAACTATAACTGGAACGCAAAAGTTTCATTGCTTCATACCAAATATTTCTGATATGTCAATTAATGTAAAGCGGTACTCTTCGTCTGCCGAAGTGCTAAATTTAAAGTTACTTTAATTTTATAATGATGCCAAGACAATTGAAATTTTTAATAAATATTGTAATTAAGTATAAGCAGCACAATAAGAAAGATTTTTTCTTCATAAATGTATTTTTAACTGTAAAATAATTTTTAAAATGTATTTTTAATAATAAAATAAAATAATGTTAAATAATTAAAAATAATTCAATTATAAAAAATATAAAAACAATGAGAACAAGGTGGTCTCTTAAATGCTCTTCTCCTGTCCTAACAACGAGTCGGGCCCATTTTTTTATTGCTGATTCTTAAAGCAAAAATTATGAGGAATCCAAAAAAAATAAAATTAGCCGGAAAATTTAGAAGCTTCTGTGGAAAATCGGAAAATTTAATTTTCATGGGAAAATTTAATTTTCATGGGAAAAAAGGTAAATTTCTGAGTAAAATTAGGAAAATTTTATTTTTCAATTAAAGCCTGATTCAATACCTTTCCAACGAGCTATCACTCGTTGCGATCGCTTTAGTTGTTTTTTTTTGAAACAACTTTCAATGAGGTCCCTTATGAAGAATTCTTCAATTTTGTCACATGACAGTGGTGTACACTAGACCGGGTCGCGAAAAAAAATTTCCAAAGTCGAGGGCAAATATCAAAGATCACCTCGAGACAACTTAAAAAAAATTTTTTTTTTCCTCCCCCACCCCCCGGAAAAACAGCCAAAATCGTTTTTTTATCACTGTTTTTTTGTTTGTGGCTCAATCGTCAAATCAAAGACATCTGTGTATAGGTCTCGACGAGTACTACATTTGTCCTATAGATGTCGCTGACATACGACATCATCTTGTAATGATGGCCTCATTTAGAGCAATTTCTACCCCTAAAATTTAAAAATATTTTTTCTCAGAATTAAAGTCCTTTAAAAACCAAGAACATTTTGCTTTGGAAGTATACAGTTTTATTCAAAAACAAAAAAGTTACTATGAAAAGATGTATTTACAGCACCAACACTAATATTTTTTCCTGTTTGCATTATTACAGAAAACTATTGCATACTTCTTAGCGTTTGGGGGGAAAAATACAAGTTATTGCATACTTTTTAGCGCAAACAGTGTTTTCAAACATGCGGATGAAGTTATTCAGCGTCACCAATATTCAAGCAACGAAATTATAAAGATATCTGGGGCAAAATTGAAGTATTAATAATAAAATATAGACTAAATTTTGCACTTGTATTCTTCCCATGCAATCTGCAACACTGAACATTTATGCGAAATTTAAGTGAATCAGCGCTTGGAATGACTTATTAAATTGAAAAATTATTGCCAAACTAGAAAGTAGTGAACGGACCTTGAGTCGCGCCAATATTTGCTGTAATTACATACATATCTTTGCTCTTTTTGGGATTTTATTTGTAATAAAAATTATATTTCGTCGGTAACTAGATTAAAAATGAATTATCTTGAGAAAATTTTAAATTTTTTTTTCGATGTCGGTAAGACTTATGCAACAATTTGAGCTACAAAGTATAGAATCATTTTTATAAAAATTTTGTATCAGCGCTACAAAGTATGCAATAATTTGTGATAATAATGCAAACAACATAAAAAAATGTTTTTGTTGATGCTGTAAATACATCTTATCATTCGTAACTTTTTTGTTTTTGAATAAAACTGTATACTTCCAAAGCAAAATGTTCTTGGTTTTTAAAGGGCTTTAATCCTAGGAAAAAATATTTTTAAATTTTAGGGGTAGAAATTGCTCTCAATGAGATCATCAGTACTAGATGATGTCGTATGTCAGCGACATCTATAGGACAAATGTAGTACTCGTCGAAACCTATACACCGATGCCTTTGATGTAATGATTGAGCCATAAACAAAAAAGCAGTGATAAAAAAACGATTTTGGCTGTTTTTCCGGGGGTGGGGGAGGAAAAAAAAATTTTTTTTTGAAGTTGTCTCGAGTTGATCTTTAATATTTGCCCTCGACTTTGGAGAAAAAAAAAATTTGTATGGGGACCGACCCGGTCTAGTGTACACCACCACTAAACCAGTCACTATAAAAAAAAAAAATATGTAGGTACCAGAGAATAGCAAGGGTACACCCTAAAAATTTTGCTGCTTCATTGCGTCCCAATGTGCACAAATGCGGATCAGAAATCAGTTTCGGATCCGGATCGGATTCAAATGCGGATAAAAAACGGATCCGTTTTTAAAAAGGAATTTCAAACCAAATCGGATCTGGATCGGATCCGATCCGGAATCCGATTCGGATAAAATGTCCGTAGAATCGGATCAGTATCGGATCCGATACTGATCCGCATGGCACACTGGGCAGCGATCAGTGCTCAATGCCCTGCTCATGCATAAAAGTTGAAGACACTCGAAATCATAACTGCAAAACATGAGCATTTCTCTCACAGCGCATTATTGCGCATTGCTTTTTGTGATTTATCGTTGCTGTTCGTGCATTTGCTTTGAGTGCACTGTGTCTTTCACTTATCTACGCAAAATTTTTGGGTGTCTGGTGAAATAGAATCGATGCTTACTGTTTGAATGAGTGACGAAATGCAAAAACACAAAACACCGAAAGCGATTTGTGCGTTTGGGTGTGTTATTCTTTTCTTGCTGTTTGTGAGTGCGACAAGCACTCCAAATTTATAAGTGTGATTCGGGTGCCAAAAAGTGACACTCTTGACGTTCTCTGGTAGGTACATTATTTTTTGCTGGGCAATCGATTGAGACTATTTATTTTAAAATCGGAGAGGGGTCGTCCAAAAGGTGATCGCTTTCGTATGGAATTGCTCAAATAATAAAATATGAAATAAACTTATTAAGTTCTTTAGAAAAATTAAGCTTAGTTAAAAAAGAATTTAATTTGGTATTAAATCAAATTAATTTGAAGTTAAAAAGAATGAATACGTAGTTAAAGAAATTGTATTAGACATGCAAAATATTGAATCTAGATTGTAAATAGTTCAGTTTGTTTTAAATAAAGTTTAATTTATTTTGAAAAAAATTGTGTTTGATTTTAAAATAATTTAATTATTGTAATAATTATCGACCTTTTTTAATGTTTAATTTAATTTTATTAGATAATTCTAATTGGGCTTTTAATTCATTGATATCCGACGTTTCGCTGGTATTTTCCAGCATCTTCAGGGATCTTTTTATTAATCTGGCAACGACAAATATATAAATAACAAGGGAGCAATAGTTTTCAGTCTTGAAATTAATCATTAAAATAATAATAAAACTTACAATCAATCTTTTCGTCACATTTCACATTTAAATAAAATTACATTTAATGTTCTTAACAACATTAAACATAAATTTCAAGTTAAAATTAGAAACAATCACAAAAATATAAAAAATATCAGTTTTAACATTTTTTCTTAATGTTTATATCACAGCTGAAACCTTATTACTAAATTATTGCTATAGTGTAGTTCGCATTGGTGGTGTCTTTGTATTCCTTCCTATTTATTGCACTTTTCGACTTTTGTTGTATTCTCAGGTTCTCCAATGTAAATCTCTTATTTTCGTTTTTCTCTTTGTCCAGTATGTTAACATTAGTAAAGTCTGCGCTGTGTCCCCTCTCTGTACAGTGTTGCGCCAAAGCTGTCGTTTTGTTTTTCTTTATATCTTTTTCGTGTACTGTAACTCTGGTATCCAAATTGCGTTTGGTTTTGCCTATGTATATTTTGTCACAAACTTCATCCGTTTTTCCCATGCATTTTATCTCATATACGACGTTACTTTGCTGTCTTGTCTCAATTGTTGTTTTTGTTTGTGTAAAGAGCGATGTTATTGTTGTGTTAGGTCTATGTGCTATTGACACTTTATCGTTTTTTATTATGTCTCTCAGCTGTTTGTTCTCTGTTAGCTTTGGTACATATGAGAGGCTGTAATATCTGGTGTTGCCAGATGTATCGTCGGTAGATGTGAGGCTGCCAGATGTGTCATTGCTTTTGTTTTTTCGGGATTTTTCATTTCCGCAATATGTAATAAGATTATTTACAATGAATTTTGGATAATTGTTGTTGTGGAAGATGGTCTTAACTTTTATATAATACTAGCGGACCCGGCGAACTTCGTCTCGCCCCAATTTAATACCTTCAGATAAACTCAGTAGAGAGTGTTATGATAAATAATATTTTTCGATTAGTTTTCCGCCGCAAAACAAACAACGAAGGCGGTTCTCCATGATTGTCGGTTAAATCACATTGTTTATCAGATTCTTGACAGACAACCGCGTACCGTTGCACAATTTCGGTTGATTCAGATTCCGCAATATGATTATGATCGATCCCACCTTTATCTGTAAATTATACGGCACATTAAGCGAGTTGAAAAATTCGGTCGGATTGTTGGTCGCTTCATCCTCGTCAGTCACCATGTGAACAGGTTTGTATAAAGCAGTTTTCCAGCGAATTAACTTTCTAAACTGAAATTCTAGTTATCGATGCCTTTATGCTAGTAACATACAGCCCATAAATTAATCCAATCGAGTTTTTTTTTATAATTTTGTGCAATATCATGAGTTGTTTTTCCAATGATGTGAAGTGAATTTGTAAATTTGCAGGGAACGATATCAATTCAGTCGAAACTTTTACACGAATTTGGCCATTGCCAAGCGCTAGCAGTTGTATCCAGAATTCAGCAGAGGATGGGAGGTTCTGGAATGAGTCCCTAATTTTTTGGTCAAATTTAACTTCTTGACATTGACGACGTCTTCAAGCATGGTTTAAGTAAATCAGCAGCATTAGAAAATTCATAGCCCCACCAAATCGTGTTAAATCCCCTCGTAAATCCTTTATCGTTCGGTCAACTAATTCCAAAGCTCGTTTATTAGTTATCGCGCATCCACCCAAATTTTGATTTGGTATTCCCGCATCTACTTCGCTGTTGCGAAATTCTTAGTCATTATGTACTTTGGCTATTCAACCGTGAGAAGATTCATTAACATTTTCAAAGCGGAATATGCAGTTTGACTGCCTTCCAACAAAGTGTCAGCTATGCCAGACGATGCAGCGGCTAACGTTATTTGGGATCGTGACAGAATTGTTGCCGAAATTAACAAAAAAATGTCTTGGCTGTCCCACCCGGAGCATCGAGAAAGTAAATGCCTTCCGTTTCATCGTACAAGTTCTTGTACTCGACATTTAAAAGCGGCACATTTGTTCGAACTCTTCCGGTCAGCTCATCTAGATTTTAGTCTTGCCCCCGTTAAAATTAGCGATCGAAAGCATCAAACGATTTGGCATTGGCATTCCCAATGTCGGCAGCAGATATCTGCACATGAGCACTCACATGCCATCCCGTCGAGTTAGACGGATCCCTAAAAAACTACAAAGTCGTCACGGAATTAATGCCCGCAATCCGATAACTTAATTTTTCACACATAAACTCATTTTCTCAAAATATGATAAAATTGATAAATATTGCATAGGATATCAATATATTTTTTATCTAAATATTATTTATCTTTTACCAACATTTAACCGAAATTTTCCACTTAAACATCGTTCAAAACCATCAAATCTTTTGCGTTTTCTGAAATTTTCCGAGTTTATCCCTAAGAATTTTCTATTTTTCCATTCGAAAAGCCATTCCGTAACAATTGCACACAAAATTCCATACAAAGAACTCAATTTTCGATTTTTCCAATTTCCTGACTTTTCCGAAGGATTTTCCCAATATTTTCTTGCATAAAAACCTCATACTAATTACGAACAATTGAAAAAAAAGTTGAGCAAATTGGGCCAGCCGTTCTCTTTTGATGAATTACTACACACTTTTCACACCCTTTTTATACATATAGATTTCACAATAAACCGAATTTTTTTAAGCATCACAACGAATTTTCCACCTTTCCGTCGTCTAAAATCATCAAAGTAAGCGATAAAACGAAAAATTTCGTCGCAAAAATATACAATTTTCGAGATTTTTCCGAGTTTTCCACCAAGAATTATTCTATTTTTCCATTCGAAAAGTAATTTCGGAACGATTGCCGAAATTTTTCACATTTACATCATTCTAAATTATCAAAACATACAATAAAATGTAAAATTTCATTGATAAAAATTAAATTTTTTGGAATTTTTCCTTAATTTTCCAGCTAAAATTCTCTATTTTTCCAATCGAAAAGCCACTATGAAACAATTGCACACAAAATGTTATACAAAAATTCAATTTGCGATACAAACTTTTTCTACCGTTTTCTACCGAGAATTTTTCTATTTTTCCATTCGGAAAGTCATTTTGGAATAATTATCCGAAATTGTTCACTGTTACTTCTTACTTATTTTCCCTTTGCACCCCATGAATGAGGTATGGGATAGCTTCTCGCGTTGTTGTGAATTAACACGCTTTCTATGTTTAGATTCACCTACTTGTTTATCGACGAATGCGAACGTCACTGTTTGAGAAGCTCTTACTAGACACGACGATTGAATCGACGCTTAAATACTGCGAAGTTGCTGTCAACAACATTCGAGGGGAGCCGACAATGAAAGAAAATTTTACTCGTATTTATTTTTTTTTCTTTTAAGATGACTGGAGCCAGGTTTGAACCTGCGATCTCCCGCATGGTAGTCGCGTGTTCTAACCACTATGCCACGGCCGGTCCCTTTCACTGTTACATCGTCCAAAATATGCAAAATTTCGTAAAAAAAAAATATGTAAAATTTTTCGAATTTTTCCGGAATTTTCCAACAAAATTTTACATTTTACACAAAATTCCATAAAAAAAGCAATTTTCGATTTTTCCAATTTCCCGACTTTTCCGGAGGATTTTCCCAAAATTTTCATTCACATAAACCTTCTCCTGGTAAATACGAACAACTCAAATTTGAGCAAAATCGGCCCAGCCGTTCTCAATTGATGAATTACTATACATTTTTGCCACCATTTTTATATATATAGATAATTTCCTCGTCTTTGTTTTTTATTATTACCGAAAGGTCGTCTACGTATTTTTTAATAAGTTTTATGTTTATATTGTTTCTTTCCAAATCTCCTAGTGTGATTATCTGATAGTGTGAATTGGTGCAAGACAATATCAGCTATAGTTGGTGTTAATGGATTACCCATTGGCATGCCATAAGTTTGATAATAATATGTAGTTCCATACATAAAATAATTGTTGTCATTGAGGCGAAATTTTTAAATTTTCAAAAACTCAGTCCTGGGTATTTTTGTATGTTCTTTTAGAACATTCCATTTGGCCATAATATTGTTTATCGCGAAATGAATCGGTATGTTAGTGAATAACGATACCACGTCTATTGATACTAACATTTCGTCGTCGTCCAAATGTGTATTGTATAGTGCAGTCTTCAACTCCAAGGAATTGTTTATATTATACTTCCGTGATATAATATTTTAAAGGATTTCACCAATGTATTTTGAAAGTTTATAACATGGCACTTCCACGAATGATGATATAGGTCGGAGGGGTATATTTGGCTTATGTATTTTCGTTAGTCCATAAAGTCTAGGTGCTGTTGCTGCGTTCGCTGTTAGTTTAAATTTCTCAAATCTTGATATATACTCTTTTGTGTAGGTGTGTAATAATTTTGTTGTTTTCTCTTTGTAGTTTTTTAGTTGGGCCAGCTCGTATAGTTTTGTAAGTCGTTTTATCCTCTAACAGTTTTTCCATTCCTTTTTCGTATTCTTGTTTGTATAATATTGTCCTTATCAGATTTTGTTATGACTATATCATCTTTGTATCTTTTTAAATATTTTCTGGTTTCTTCAAATATGTTTAATATGAATTTTTCTCTTGGGCTATTTCTGATCGTTCTTTTGTGTGTCAGTATTCTATTTGCAATTTGTGATTGTGTTAACATATTTTTCTCTGTCATCTTCTATTAATTTGATCCGAAAAACAGTTAATTTGAGAGTAAAAACCGATATACGAAAAAATGCATGGTGTCCTTCACCGATGTGGCTTGTTTTTTTTACAGACGAGTTCCTTAAATTTTTCTGGTTGTAAATTAAGTTTTGTTCTAATCGGATAATAATTATGAGCAGAACACCGATTAAAGCGTTAAATAGTCAATCAATATATATACACTTGCAGTCGAGCCAAAAAAAAAATTTTGCTTATATTTTCACTTAGTTTAATTCGTAACATATGTTCACATTAATTCTGTGCAGTTTTTTTTTAATAATACAAAAAAAATTAAAATAGGTCAAAAATTAAAATAGGTCAAAAATTAAAATAGGTCAAATTTCAAATGTCCAAAAAAAACTTTTTATTCCCCACTGTGCGATTTTCCTGTTTTACCTAAACCCAGTATGTTAAACACCTTTGTATAGAACCAATTAACCTGAAATTTAGAATATATATTTGTTTGATCTTGAGAAAAAATTGTTTGTACAAATGATCCCGGTAGGTTCCGCTGGGGTTTTTTATACCTAAAAATTTACCTAATGAAACAATTGAAGTTAAATTAAAAATGTAGATTTGTTATATCGTGAGAATTTATTTTAGGAGTGGACTTGTTTCTGTTTTAGAAATAAAGAACTCACACTGAAGGAAAAAATTCGTTGCTGCCAAACGAAAAATTAGACAAATGAACTTCGTTTGAAGTTTTCATTTGCCGCAAAACAAAACTTGTTTACCACAAGTAGTTGTGTCTATTGTGGGAATGAAATAATCGTTTATCGCAAACTCAATATACGTTTGTAACAAACGAAGAAAGACTACGGCAAACTATTATTTCGTTAGTCGTAAACGAAAAACTCTTTTGAGGCAAAATAAAATTTCTTTTGCCACAAATGAAAAGAACGTAGACACAAACTTTTATTTCGTTAGTCGCAAATGGAAAACTCGTTTGTAGCAAAAACAATTGTATTTGTCGCAAAATAAATCCACGTTTGCCACAAATGAAAAACTGGTAAAAACAAACGTTTATTTCGTTTGTCGCAAAAACAATTGTATTTGCCGTAAAATAACCCAATTTTACCACAAAATAAATCCTCGTTTGCTGCAAACGGTAAACTCCATTGGCCCAATCGGGATTTTTGCTTTACCAAAAAATAAATACCAAATTTTTTTAAATAGGATTTTCATTTATTTTTATATTCATTAGTAATATATACATGGATTTATAATTTTACACATACATTTACAATTGGTTAATTTTTTGTTCACTCTGAAGTTCTGAAAAATGATTTAGTGATTCCTTTCCAAAAATATTGTGAATTCCTGAAAAAAAAACCAATTTAGTAAATGAATAAAATTAACAGACATATTTTAATATCATACCTTTTAGTATACAAATTTGCATTTGTGTCCAGGTGTAGTAGATAACGACTGTGTTCGAATAAAAGAATTCCATATTCAATAATACGATTAATTCGCTTCTGTCTTTAGGGCATAAAAGTGTAAAATTTTCATAACCATATCAAAAATAATGAAGTTGCTCTTCAAGTTTCATTTGGTGTTCAGCTTCTTGAAAAATAAAATACTTACCCTTTATGTGCAATAGCTTATATATTGTGAAATATATCCATAATATCTTCTTGCGCAATTTCCAAATTATTATTAGCGAATTATAACACCACTGATAGTTCAAACATTTTCTTTAATTTATTATTTAACTCGTCAAAAGTGTTAGTTTTTTTACTAGATTGTCTTTTCCATTGAAATTCACATTTAAGAACATTGTCTTTACATAAAGAGAAAAAACACCGACACGACGCTCAACAAACTGATGTTCACAATTCAACCACAAACGAAATACTAAACACCATAACACTACACGACAGCGATCATTCTGGAACATCTCAATGATTGATACACTCCACTCACTCATTTGTCACAGCGAACGAACATTCGTTCGGGACTAACGTGGAAGACGTTTGTGCAAAATATAAAACTTTTGTTTAGGAGAGTTGAGAGAACAAAAAGCATGTTCTCTCAACTCTTCTAAACATAAAAGATTTAAATATTCCCCAAAAATCTTCTACGGTTGTCCCAAACGAATGTCCGCTTGCTGTTAGAAATAAGTAACGCTCTTTGTTCTCACAACTCTCCCAAATATAAAGGTTTTATATTTTGCACAAACGTTTCCCATCGTTGTCCCAAACGAAAAATTAAACGATGTAGGAGTAAACAAATGTTCGTGTACTGTAAAAAAAGCAAAGTTGATGGCAACTATTTCATTTTGCGTCGAATACTTCAACGATTGTGGTAAACGTTGAATTTTCGAAACAAAACAACTTTTTTTGCAGCAAGCGAGCAACAAATGGGTTTTTTTTGAGTGCACCCAAAAGGGTGCGGGGCATCTAAAATGTATTTGTTATGGCACAGAGAAATACAATTCGAAGTACATAAAAGATTTGGCACATACGGACCAAAGTTCTTTGTTTGATTATTGGGCAGGATTGGCGTGGCGAATGTATTTTTGATCCACAGAGCATCAAAATTGAATGCACAGAACGTACTGAAATTTTTAATAAATGTTTAATTTTAGTAGAGGAAGATATATAACTTAGTAGTTACGTATCTCAAAACTATTAAAATGGAGATGTGATTTTCTTTCTTAGGAGGGCAGTACATATATGAATATACAGACAAAATTGTTTCTTTCGATCAGTAAGGGATATGTATTCAGTCGTGAAGAAATAAAATTTAATGAAAGGATTGTACTGAGCACTACACATATAAATATACGGTAGGAATCAGAGGGTGAAAACGCATAGCGTGGCCCGTAACTGGCAACGTCAGCCTTCCTAAGTCTTTACTTTTCCAACGATATATATATTTATATATTTGCATGGAAACCGCAATTTTTTTTGGATTTTATCTCCATATTTTCTGTTTTATTAGAATACCATTATTTTTATTATTTAATGCAAAACGCATATAACATAAGTTTGCCACTGTTGCAGGATTTAAAAATACAGTTATAAATATCTTGTGCAAGTATGTTTCTTTAATTTATACTCCCCTTGGTAAAACAATGTATAGAATTCATATCAAACGAATTGAAGATACGATTGATATAAGACGATATGCACTGATTAAATATTTAAAATATGCAGAATTTTTTAAGTGATGTTAAAAATGACAATGTTGTATATAATACTGAAAATTGTTGACATATTTTCTGTAGCAGCTTATTATGTATGTTTTTTAATATAGCATAGGGCGCCCTATGCTTTGGCCTGTCCAGCTCAAAGTTTTAGGACACAATATTTAAAATGTGGTATCAGGAGACCTTTTCTTACATTATTTCCATGGAAGCTTATTAATAATTATATTTCAAAGCCAAACCAAACATCGACAACGGAAAACGATAGTGATGGTATGGTCACGAATATAGTCAACAATTGGTAAATATTTGGTAGACTAAGTAATTTATGATTCTAGTGGATTTTGACTCATTAACCAGTAAGAAAGTTTCAGTCGGCCATTCGACTTACATGTACCCTCACCCTCAGTAAAACAAAAAATTTTCTATTATATTGAAATTGTTACTCGATTTCTAAAGTGGCCGGAGTGAAGTGGTACATTTGTATGGGACGTACCAGAAGGGGCGTGTCTAGAGTCCCAGATTTTTTTTTCTAAAACTTTATAATATTATGGCTTTACTAAATACAAAATTTGGGCAGGATCGCGTTAGGTTTATTAATAATATTTATCGATTTCTGAAGTGGGCGGTACCAGATGAGTATGGGAGATACCAGATGAGGCGTGGCAAGACTTCCAGTTTTTTTTTTCTCAAAAACTGTATCCTGTTATAGCTTTACTAAATAAAGAGTTTGGGTACGATCGCATTGGATTTAAGTATTTTATTACTCTATCTCTAAAGTGGGCGTAAAGGTACATTTGTATGGGAGGTAACAGAAGGGGCGTATCTAGACTTCCAGATTTTTTTCTAAAACTTTATAATATTATGGCTTTACTAAATACAAAATTTGGACACGATCGCGTTGGGTCTATTAATAATATTAATCGATTTCTGAAGTGGGCGGTACCAGATGTGTATGTGAGGTACCAGATGAGGCGTGGCTAGACTTCCAGTTTTTTTTTTCAAAAACTGTATCCTGTTATAGCTT
The DNA here is from genome assembly GCA_964034835.1 of Muscina levida. Classification (NCBI taxonomy): domain Eukaryota; kingdom Metazoa; phylum Arthropoda; class Insecta; order Diptera; family Muscidae; genus Muscina; species Muscina levida. Next base: position 23,045 of record CAXIUB010000343.1, on the reverse strand, counting down.
TACTAAATAAAGAATTTGGGTACGATTGCGTTGGATTTAATTATTATAGTACTCTTAATTTCCCTTTGCACCCCATGAATGAGGTATGGGATAGCTTCTCGCGTTGTTGTGAATTAACACGTTTTCTATTTTTAGATTCACAACTAACAGCACCTACTTGTTTATCGACGAATGCGAACGTCACTGTTTTGAGAAGCTTTTACTAGACATGACGATTGAATCGACGCTTAATACTGCGAAGTTGCTGTCAAACAACATTCGAGGGGAGCCGACAATGAAAGAATTTTTTTTTTTTTTTCTTTTAAGATGACAGGAGCCAGTTTTGAACCTGCGATCTCCCGCATGGTAGTCGCGTGTTCTAACCACTATGCCACGGCCTTACCCAAGTTTTTAAGTACTCCATCTCTAAAATGGGCGGAAATGTACATTTGTGTGCGAGGTACCAGAAGGGGCGTATCTAGACTTTCAAATTTTTTTTTCTGAAACTTTTTCCTATTATGGTTTTACTAAATACAAAATTTGGGCACGATCGCGTTAGGTCTATAAATAACATAAATCGGTTTCTAAAGTGGGCGGTACCAGATGGGGCGTGGCTAGACTTCCATTTTTTTTCTCAGAAACTGTATCCTGCTATAGCTTTACTATTTAATGAATTTGGGTACGATCGCGTTGGATTTATTGATATTATTATTCCATCTCTAAAGTGGGCGGAAAGGTACATTTGTATGGGAGGTACCAGAAGGGCCGTGGCTAGACTTTCAATTTTTTTTCAAAACTTTATCTTGTTATAGCTTTACTAAGTACGGAATTTGGGTACGATCCCGTTGGGCGTATTGATTTTATTACTCGATTTCTAAAGTGAAATCGAAAGATGTATCGAATTTGGTTCAAAGAAACCTAGGGTCTAAAGTGATTCCTTCTATGTGTTACACTTTTGGGTCGTATCAAAAGATATTTACCCTCATCCCTAAGGGTGATGGTATAATGAAATCCAGTTTATATTCCCGGGATTCCGGGACAAAAAAACAGGGCGGGATTCCCGGAATTTTGTCTCACACTTTATCTTAAGTTAAATTTATAAAATTTGGCTAAAGTTCAGAATATGGGGCGGGAGCCCGATTAAAAAAAATATGCCATTGTCTTCGTCTTGGTCCCCAAACATCGGAATGGTAGGTAAAAGTTGGCGCTCAGGCCCATGGGTCCCCTTTCGGTTCTATGATGACCCCCCATGTGCGGCTACTCAAATGAAAGATCTTTTAGAGATGAATCCATGAGTTATATTCCGGGACATACTAAAAAAAAGATTTTTGCCAGCGGCGCTAGTAATCCCAACATATCCATTTACACCCTAATTGACAAAAAAAAAATATTTTTCCCCGAGACACCAAAAAAAATCGCTCGATTTTTTTTAAAAATAACACAGTGATACAAATGTGATGGAAAAAAATATACAGGAGTTCTCATGTAGCATTTCTGTTAGACTGGAGTCCATAGAGTAAAGTGATACTTTTAGTTTTTCTCGGTCACTTCGTTAAGTAATGTTTTTATAGCAATTTAAGTGAAATGGCGATATTCCTAAAATTGCAAGTTCCAAAATTCATAAGTCTTCTCTTTGTACACAAATTTTCAATAACTCACATCTGTTGTAAAGCTGTGACTTTCACCTTTTGTTAAAAAAAAGAATTTTGAATTCTGTTTAAGCAAAACAACCTCGAAAAAAAATTGCGAATTCTCATTTTCCCAACGCTCGCAGTTGATCATTAGGCAGCGCAATGTATATTTTTTATTTTTGTACTATGCTATATTGAAGTAGCTTTCTAAAATAGGTAAGTTTATAAGAATCGGTGGAAAAATGCATGAGTTATGCTAATTTTTGTAATACATTTTTCGACATTCTTTGGAATATGTAGTACGAATTACTTGTTGTGATACGTATACGTCATATGTATTTGTACAATGTGATACACACACTCTAAGGAAAAACCACGAAATGACGCGAACATGTTATTACAAAAATTAGCATAACTCATTCATTTTTCCACCGATTCTTATAAACTTACCTATTTTAGAAAGCTACTTCAATATAGCATGCGAGCGTTGGGAAAATGAGAATTCGCAATTTTTTTTCGAGGTTGTTTTGCTTAAACAGCCGCCGTTTCACTATTTTTTAGCCGATTTTCAAAATTCTTTTTTTTAACAAAAGGTGAAAGTCACAGCTTTACAACAAATGAAAGCTTTTGAAAATCGATTTACAAAAAAAGACTTATGAATTTTGGAACTTGTAATTTTAGGAATACCGTCATTTCACTTAATTTGGTATAAAAACATTACTTAACGAAGTGACCGAGAAAAACTAAAAGTATCACTTTACTCTATGGACTCCAGTCTAACAGAAATGCTACATGAGAACCCCTGTATATTTTGTGTGTAGCACAGTGTAATTTTTGCCTGCTGCGCTGTTTCTCCCAACATATCCATTTTCACTCTAATTTACAAAAAAATATTTTTCCCGGAATATACCAAAAAGAAATTTTTTGTTTTAAAAATCGCGCTATTTTTTTAAAAAACTTTTAAAAAACTAATTTACAAAAAAAATATTCTTCCCGGAATATACCAAAAAGAAATTTTTTGTTTTAAAAATCGCGCTATTTTTTTAAAAAAAATTTTGCTTGCGTCGCTAATGCTACCATCTTATCCATTACCACTATAATTTACAAAACAAATAATCATTTAAAGGGATATATCAAGAAAAAAATTTAAAATTTACAAAAGATCGCTTTTTGTAATATTTTTTGAATTGAACTCTGTAATTGAAATCACTTTGACAGATTTGTGAAGATATAAAACAACATAGCAAAACGTCAGAACCAGCTGATGGGATGACGTAACCTTTGTAGGATAACATTGAATGGTTATATGATCTGAAAAAAAAGTACTTGTGTTTGGTGCGGAAACTTTTTTGCAATTTCGGAAAAATAAATAACTAATGGGAGTTCACCCATTTTATGCTCTATTCGACTATGATATGCCATTTTTCCTATTTGCAAAAATAGTAAAAAGTTATATGCCTAATGTACACGTTTGACATAATGGTAGATATATATACAGCTGATGATGTACCATTGTGCATCGGTTCGTCACAAAGGGGTCTGAATATGAACTCGTCATGGAGTTCGAAACGCGTTATCCTAGTGCGTGACACTAAATGGACCCTTAATATCTAACAATAAAACACTTTTCTGATCGTTTAGTCAATTTAATGTATCATTTGATACACTAACGCCAAACAAAAAAGTTAAAATTGTGTCAGCTGTATCAAATGTAGGCAGTAATAGCATTAAAAATAACCAGAGATATTCGTATACTTGGTACATTCATGACATTGATGTTACCGAAATGAAGCAGTTTTACTTAGGGAAAAGTTTAAAATTATTAACAATGTGTGTCCCGTAAATTACTGCAGTTACAGATGGAATAGAAAAATGTGTTAATTTTATATGCTTATTGCAATTGTTTAAAATATGGATGTTGCAAATATGTAGAAATTTTACATGATTTTAAAAATACTCTGAAAATACATGTTTACTTAACAGGCGCAGGAATTAAACATCCTAACTTTTTGAAAAACACCAGCTAAGAGTTGTCTCTAGTCACATTGAAAGTGGAAATATAAAATATGTTAAAGCAACAAAGTGGAGAGACCAAAAATTATGTTTAGTATTCAAACAGTTGAAAAAGTTGCCAATAACCAACAAATTTTATCCAAAAAAGCTGCACGCAAGCTTAAAGCCGAAAAAATGCATTGTCTCGATGGAGGTCCAGATCCTTTGATTAATTTTTTGAAAATGTCTGAGGAAGCAAAATTGCAGGAGTACATACAAAAACAAAGTAATGGTCAAATTGGAAATTTTTCGACGCAACAGGCAGTGTTATAAAAAAGCTCCAGGATGATTTGAAAAAACCTTTGATATACTATTTCGTAGCTCATGTTAAAAATAATAATGAAGAAAAAGGTATTGATGCCAGTCGCTGAAGGTTTTCTATTCAGCCACTATACCAGTGACGTGGCACGTTTTCTGTTATTTTTAAAAACCTTTTGTGCGTGTAATGGAATTTCTTGGCCAATAGCCTCCAGAGTCTGCACGGATTGGAGTTGGTTTCTCATTAACGCCGTGTTAATGGTATTCAATAATAAGACTGAAATAATGGAAATAAACAGATATTTATCATTGTGTTACGAATTTAGCTTCGAAAAGAAAAAACCTAGCTTTGTAATTATACAAATTTGTCGCTCTTATTTTATGCGCATAGTTGTTAAAGACGTCGACGTCATATTCAGAAGTTTTTTTCAAAAACTTTTCATAAATGGCAATTGTGGTGTGCCATTGGAATAAGAGATTTTGCATCATTTTTTGTTGGCAAAAAAATATATTTACGATTTTGTTCAACCCACCTATTACAAGTGCAGTAAGATATTCAATAACAAAACTTAAAACTGCCAACGGTGTAGATATCGTCTATACTGTTTGAAAATGCTGATGATGGCTCCTAGAAGCCAATTTACGCCAAATCTCCATTTTATAATGATGCGCATTTAATGTACGATAATATAAAGTCAAAGATATCAAAACATGGGGCAAAAATAAAATATTTTAGTGAGAATTTTGCTAACATTTTATTAAAGAAGTACTGCCCTTAACCCCACTGTGGACAAATTTGATGTGATGTTTTATAGATGAAAAAGATAGGGTATCAAATAGTCCCGTGGAGTCTTATTTCAACATCGTGAAGAACGTAATTCTAAACTATGAGAGGTTTGTTAGACCAGCAACATATTCTCGCGATTCGCGGAAATACATCGCAGCGGGATTAGTCTTAGAAATTGAAGATGATATTGATACACATATTAATACAGATTTGAGATAAAATAATAATACAAAACGAAGAGACTTTGCGAGGAACACCTAAAAAAACCAAAGTGGAGGGGAACAAAACCGGTGTTTTCGCTGAAAACAAGTATGCCTTCCTAAGATTTCAAAATATTATGAACAAAATTCAATGCGGTTTCATAGACACTCCTATAGGCTCTATGGAAAATGCCCCAAATGCAAAATGCCCCAAAAAAAAAAAAAACCAAAAATTACCCAAAAAAATTTCCATACAAAATTGGGGAATTTTTCATATAAAAAATCCCCCATAAATTTTGGGGAACTTTTCATTTGTTTTAGGTAAAATTTTGTTTTTTAATTTTGGGTAATTTTTCATATTCAAAATGACCCAAATTTGCAGGTATGAAAAATACCCAAATTTTTTCCATATAATAAAAAATAAAAAAATGCATGGTGCCCCCCCCCCCCCCCCTCACTTTATTTTTCGACTTATGAAATATGACAGAGAGATAGTTACGATACTGACTTCGACGTATGTGGCGGGGGGCGTGCCCCCCACCGCATTCATCTTTTAATAATGCTAAAGAGAGAGTATAGAAACTAATAACTAGATTTTTTTAGAAGAATATTTTTTTGGGGTATTTTTCATAAATTTTATGGGGTAGTTTTCATAATTTTTGGGGAAAATTTCGTTCTTGAGTTTTGGGTAATTTTTCATTTTTTTGCCCAATTTTATTTTGGGTAATTTTTCGTTTTTTTTTTTGGGGCATTTTGCATTTGGGGCATTTTTCATAGAGCCGCTCCTATAATTCAAATCAGTGAATTTAAAAGCTTAGAAAACAAAAGCGAATTATATGGAAATATAATTGATCTTTTTATATCTGTAAGGATATACGTATTTAAAGAAAATGCTTACACCGCAAGTTGTGGACAGGGTCAACATTTATTCATTACAAAAAAAGTCAACGACATTAACTTACCACTCACAGTAGTAAGGCATATTTTCATACCGGTGTTTCAACCTTATCATTTTACAATGGTTTATTCAGATACCAAAGAAAATTTTTTTTCCTAAATTCTTTAGGAGTAACCATTGCATATATTCAAGAAAAATATGATATTTTTATTTCAAATTCCGGAGATAGCAGTTGGTCTTTTGAAAAAATTAAACATCCTAAACAGACAGATAACTTTAACTGTGGAGTTTTTGTTTACCAGTTCGCCGAAGCCTTTCTTTTAAAAAACGATTTCCAGAATTTAATAAATCCAAACACGTGCAGGTCGACAATAATAAACATATTCTTGAAATACGCAGACGACATGAACGATATATGTTTGCATTGTGGATTAAACAACAGAAACTTGATTCATATGTGCACAACTTGTGAGCGACCTGTATGTGTAGGCTGTGCCGAGTTTATTTATAAGATTGAAATTACTGAACAGTTTAAATGTACTTTCTGCTAAAAAGCTTCCAATGATGTATAAATTTTAAAAACTGCCAAAACTTTCCTATCATGTAACAATAATATATTACAATCATATACATACAAATTATTATTCCTTGATCTTATTTATCTTTATCACTATGTTAAGTAAACATGTATATAAAGAAACAAATATTTAATGATATAATAAAACAACAATAAAACAGCTAAAACTCCTTTCACAGATAATGATATAAAATACTTTCTGTAAATACGTATATTGAATTCCAATAATATTTTTTGGTTTAGTGTTGTTTATTTTTATGAATTAATTCACTGTGAACTTTATGTTTTTTTAAATAAAACTAAATTTATTAAAAAATCATCCACAAATTTTTCAGTCGAATGTTTGTCATAAGTTTCAGAACGATTCACGGGAGACACTAATGTCCCGGTCTAAATTGGCTTTACGTAAAATTCTTCGCTTGGACACAGTGGACATAACTGTTTAATTTGTCCATTGTATATAATTGAAAAAATTCAAGTTATGAAATCGTTCTAAAATGTAATGGTAAAAACTTGGATTAGGTAAAATTTTTTGTTTACGCACAGTGGGCATAACTGTTAAATTCTTTCATTGTATATAGTTGAAAAAATTAAATTTCTGAAATAGAAGGACTATGTTTTCCGAATGTCCTTAGTTTAAATTCTTCGTTTGGGAACAGTGAGCATAACTTATAATTTTGACTGTTGTATATAATTGAAAAAACCCATGTTCTGAAATCGTTTTGAAATATAATGACTATAATGATTAAGAACCGCTTAGTAAGGGCATGTTCTGGAGTATTTGTTTAATGCTCATTTCTTATAAACATTTAGATTTTTCTTGATTTTCCCATTTGTTTTGTATTAACATTGCTATGAAAACTCATTAAGAGACCTCTGTTACCTTTTTATGGTTCTTGTCTTTGCTAGTTAAATTCGAATTTATCTTCACGCACATGAGTCAATCTGCATGTCTAGTAAAAGCTTCTCAAACAGTGACGTTCACATTCGCCGATAAACAAGTAGGTGCCGTTAGTTGTGATTCTAAAAATAGAAGGCGTGTTAATTTACAACAACGCGAGAAGCTATCCCATACCTCATTCATGGGGTGTAAATGGATGTTACAAATTAACTAAAGATTGTAAATACATTATATGTTGCTTAGAGCATTACTACAGTACATTTAAATTAAAAGGAAAAAATTTTTTACAAATAATTTACACAAAATTAATTTAATTTAAATTACTTAAAAATAATTTAACACAATATTAATTCTTACTTTACGTGTGCAGTATTTGTTTACTGATATTTAAAAAAACTTAAATTTTTATGAACTTTTTATGACTCATAATTTTCTGTTCCGCATTTTACACTTTCAGGCGCCTGTTTAAATGCCGTACCGGAGGAAATGTTCCGCATTGAAAAGATTTTTTTAATTTTTTTGGTAGGCATAACTGTTTTCAAAAAGTCTTTGCTGCAGATTTTTGCAGAAAGAAATTTCTGTGCCATTACAACTGAAAAAAATGTTTTCCAGGCTTTTGATGGCAGTGCAGAACTCTGGAGATAGTTTGGTCAGGTATCCTTTGGACAATTGATCTACCCATGAAAACGTATTATCGTGACTTTGGCATTCTTGAAGATGTAACTATCGGATTATATATTCCTATATATACTCCAAAGCATATTCTTGAAGAACACCAATGTCACTCAAATTTGTTACCGATGTGTACTTCAGTAAATCAGTGGCCATCACAAATAGAGACACCAAAGAAGCAACAACAAAATTTTGCTCTGTCTAAAATATTAAACACATAAAAAAATCCCGTTGAAAGTTAACAACCAATTGAATGAAATTTTTGTTTCAACCACTTCGTAACAATTTAGACCGGAGCATTAGTGTCTCCCGTGGATCGTTCCGAAACATTCGAAGAAAAAAAATTTTGGATGAATTTTTAATTAATTTAGTTTTATTTAAAAAACATAAAGTTCACAGTGAATAAATTCATAAAAATAAACTTAACACTAAAACAAAAAATATTATTTGAATTTAAGTTACATATTTACAGAAAGTATTTTTTTATTATTATCTATAAAAGAAGTTTTAGCTGTTGTATTGTTGTTTTATTATATTATTAAATATTTGCTTCATTATATACATGTTTACTTAACATAGTGGTAACGATAAATAAGATCAAGGAATAATAATAAGTATGTATATAGTTGTAATAAATTATTGTTAAATGACAGAAAAATTTTGACAGTTTAAAATGTATGCATCATTAAAAGCTTCCAAGCAAAAAGTAAATTTAAACGGTTCAGTCATTTCATTCTTATAAATAAACTCGGCACAGCCTACACATACAGGTCGCTCACAAGTTGTGCACATATGAATCAAGTTTTTGGTGTTTAATCCACAATGCAAACATATATCGTGCATGTCGTCTGCATATTTCAAGAATATGTTTTTTATTGTCGACCTGTACGTATTTGGATTTATTAAATTCTGAAAATCGTTTTTTAAATAAAAGGCTTCGGCGAACTGGTAAGCAAAAACTAGACAGTTAAAGTATCTGTCTGTTTAGGATGTTAAATTTTTTCAAAAGACCAACTGCTATCTCCGGAATTTGAAATAAAAATATCATATTTTTCTTGAATATATGCAATGGTTTCTCCTGAGGGATTTAGGAAGAAAATTTTTTCTTTCGTATCTAAATAAACAATTGTAAAATGATAAGGTTGCCGGTATGAAAATGTGCCTTACTTCTTTGAGTGGTAAATTATGTCGTTGACTTTTTTTGTAATGAATAAATGTTGACCCTGTCCACAACTTCCGGTGTAAGCATTTTCTTTAAATACGAAGAAGATCAATTACATTTCCATATAATTTGCTTTTCTTATCTAAGCTTTCAAATTCACTGAATTGAATTATAGGAGCGTCTATGAGACCGCATTGAATGTTGTCCATAATATTTTGAAATTTTAGGAAGACATACTTGTTTTCAGTGAAAACACCGTTTTTGTTCCCCTCCACTTTGGTTTTTTTTAAGGGTTCCTCGCAAAGTCTCTTCGTCTTGTATTATTATTTTATCTCAAATCTTAATTAATATGTGTATCAATATCATCTTCAATTTCGACTAATTCCGCTGTGATGTATTCCCGTGAATCGCTAGAATATGTTGCTAGTGTAACAAACCTCTCATAGTTTAGAGTTATGTGCTTCACAATGTTGAAATAAGACTCCACGGGACTATTTGATACCCTATATTTTTCATCTATAAAACATCACTTCAATTTTGTCCACAGTGGGGTTAAGGGCAGTACTTCTTTAATAAAATGTTAACAAAATTCTCACATTAATATTTATTTTTTACCCCATGTATTGATATCTTTGACTTAATATTATGATACATTAAATGCGTATCATTATAAAATGGAGATTTGGCGTAAATTGGCTTCTCGGAGCCATCATCAGCATTTTCAAACAGTATAGACGATATCTATACCTTTCGCAGTTTTAAGTTTGGTTATCTTACTGCACTTGCAATAGTTGGGTTTAACAAAATCGTAAATAAATTTTGCCAAGCTAAAAATTATTCAAAAATCTCCTATTCCAATGGCACACCACAATTGGCATTTAAGAAAATTTTTTGAAGAAACTTCTGAATATAACGATCCACGTCTTTAACAACTATGCGCATAAAATGAGCGCAACAGATTTGTATAATTACGAAGCTAGGTTTTTTCTTTTCGAAGCTAAATTCGTAACACAATGATTTTGAATATTAACACGGCGTTAATTAGAACCCAACTCCAATTCGTGCAGACTCTGGAGGCTATTGGCCAAGAAATTCCATTACAAGCACAAACGGTTTCTAAAAATAACAGAAAACGTGCCACGTCACTGGTATAGTGGATGAATAGAAAACCTTCAGCGACTGGCAACAATATCCCTTCTTCTTCATTATTATTTTTAATATGACCTACGAAACTATATAAAAAATGTGTTTTCGAATCATTCTGGAGCTTTCTTGTAACAGTGCCTGTTGCGTCGAAAAAAAAGGGTATTTCTGCTCAATTTGAGCATACGATTATTTTGTTTTGTTTCAAATATTGCTAATTGCTCTTTAGTAAATATATAAAAGTCAGTTTTTTCCGTGTTGTATGTACTCCTGCCATTTTGCTTCCGCAGACATTTTTAAAAATCCAATGTATGGATCTGGACCTCCATCGAGACAATGCATATTTTCGGCTTTAAGCTTGCGTACATCTTCTTTGCATAAAATTTGTTGGTTGTTGGCAATTTTTTTCAACTCTTTACATATTAAACATAATTTTTGGTCTCCCCACTTTGTTGCTTTAACATATTTTAAATTTCCACTTTCAATGTGTCTAGAGACACCTCTTAGCTGGTGTTTTTTTTTTTAAAAAGTTAGGATGTTTAATTTCTGTGCCTGTTTAGTAAACATGTATTTTAAAAGTGTTTTTAAAATCAATGTAAAATTTTAATGTATTTGCAACATCCATATTTTAAATAATTGCAATTAGCATATAAAATTAACACATTTTTTTATTCCATCTGTAAAAGCAGTAATTTACGGGACACACATTGTTAATAATTTTAAACTTTTTCCTAAGTAAAACTGCTCCTTTTCGGTAACATCAAAGTCATGAATGTACCAAGTATACGAATTCCTTCGGTTATTTTTAAAGCGATTACGTTTGATACAGTTGACACAATTTTAACTTTTATGTTTGGCAACTTACAAATATTTCTTATCAATTTTGTGTTAGTGTATTAATGATACATCAAATTGGCTAAACGATCAGAAAAGTGTTTTATTGTTTGATATAGGATGACGCGTTCCGAATTCCATGACGAGCTCATCTTCAGACCCCTTTGTGACGAACTGATGCTCTATGGTACATCATCAGCTATATACAATATCCACCATTATGTATTTCAAACATGTACATGAGAAGTAGATATCAGGCGAAAATGTCCAGCACCAATATTTTGAATTTGACTGTTAATATTCAAACATGATTGTGAGTATTGGATTTTTTTGAGAAAAGGACCAAATTCCTCTATGCTGCTATCATTGTTCCATGAAAAGATTTGTTTTCACGAGACCCATTTTTGGTAGAGCTCCAGTCAATATTTTCATAAAAAATAGCACTTGTAGTGATATTTCCATTATTGGTAAAACATGTATAGTTACCTATTCAGCTTAAGTGGATCCACAAACTCCACATGTTCTCTAAAATTTCGTTATCACCTACAGGTCCTTCAGCATTGACCTTCTCGCAATTTTGCTTAAGTTGAAACACATCTGAAGATGTTAAAGTGGCATCAACTGGAATTATGTGTTCACAGCTTGATTTTCACGTGTTCCCCAAATATTCGTTTTAGGAGGTAATTTCATCTACAGGTGAATTATTGTCCAAAATGTTTATTTTGAGTCCTATAGAAACAAGAAACAAAATTTTGTAATATTATTTATTGAAAATAATATATTAATATTTTTAGCAAAAATTTACAAAAAAAAACCGCAGTATTCCCACAATTTTTTTATACCCTCATCCGTAGGAATGATTCTATACGTTATTTGATACGAGAAAAAGTGTAACGCATTAACAAAGATGAGATGGACCTGCAAGTATCTTAAGACCAAATTCGTTTCAGTACATTTTAAGACGATTAAAATATGTCCGTCTGACTGACTGGATAGCTGATGTACTAAATTAACTCAAATTTTGTATAAAATAATCGTTTATTGTGTGTTAAATAAAAATGGGTCTCGTTGTGCTGGTCCTACTGTTATCTTTCATACAAATGACCATATTTCGTCTGTACATTCTACTGAAAGTCCTATATCCAACCATTTGCACTCCACACGCAGACAAATAAAAACAATTAATTTAACTTGATCTCATTAAATCAGAGTTTAACAATATCGACCACAACAGGCATTGGGATAAGGTATTTCACCTGACAGTACAGTTCACCTGACTGAAATTTCTGTATTGGTTTTGATTTACACTTATGATGATTTATACTAATACTCCGATTTGGGTCGTTAATTGGGACCGACAAAACGGAACGCATTGCGAAACAATGCAAATAAAATCACTCTTTTTTATATATTTGTATGGTTTTTACCAGACAACACTTAGTAACACCATTTTTAAAATGATTTGCAATATTGTAAATTTGGTTTTAAAAACTTTTTTTAATTTCTTTGTAGAACCTATTTTGTGAAACGTGACGTGAAAATTTATAAGGACTATGTTTTTCGAATGTCCTTAACTGTAAGATGTCCTGGAACAAATTTAACTTAGGTAAAATTCGTTGTTTATGCGCAGTGGGCATAACTGTTAATATTTTCTATTGCTTATAATTAAAAAATGCAAGTTCTGAAATCGTTCTGAAATATAAGGACTATGTTTTCCGAATGACCTTAACAGTAAAATGTCCTGGTATAAATTTGGTTTAATATAAAATTCCAAATTCTGAAATCGTTGTGAAATATAAGGACTACATTTTTGCAATGTCCTAAGTGGTGTCATGTCCTGGTATAAATTTGGTTTAGGTAAAAGTTTTCGATTGGGCACAGTGGGCATAACCTGTTATTTTGACTGTTGTATATAATTGAAAAAATCCAATTTCGGAAATCGTTCTGAAATGTAGGGACTACATTTTTGGAATGTCCTTAGTGGTGGCATGTCATGGTATAAATTTTATAAATTTTGTTGAACTCGTAAAACCCCTTAAAGTGTTTCAAACACACCGGACAACAAGCAACTACATATATGCATATATGAAGGTTTCAATATTAGACTGGCTCAAAACGCACAATATTCAAATATTGTGCTCCACAAGGCTGCCCCTATTCCATTCGAAAAAATAAGTATATAAATCGGACAATATTTAAAAAAAAAAGTACGATTCTTCGTAGTACTACACAAGATATTAAGAGTTTTTGCAGTACTACACTATAATTATTATTATTATTATTATTAGCCTTTAAAACAACTTGACACATATATATATTTAAATCTTAGTGCCTAAGTCAGAGGCCGAAATGATCAAAGATTTCCATTCGCTTCGGTCTTGTGCGCACCGTCTCCAGTCAGTCCTACCAAGCAGCGTCAGTGATTCCTCCACCTGGTCCTTCCAACGTAGTCGCGGTCTCCCTCTTTTGCGCCGTCCTTCGAGGTCTTGATAGAATACCTTTCGTGCTGGAGTTTCCTCATCCATTCTCACGACATGGCCTAGCCAGCGTAATCGTTGCACTTTGATCCGCTTGACGACATCAATGTCGTGGTATAACTCGTACAGCTCATGGTTCATCCGAATCCTAAACTCGCCGTTTACGCAAATGGGTCCATATATTTTGCGGAGTATTTTACTCTCAAACACCGCCAGATGAGCTGCATCTGCCTGTGTAAGCACCCAAGATTCGGAGGCGTACAACAGGATCGGTAAAATTAGTACCTGGTACAGCTGGACTTTGGTAGTTCGAGATAGGGTGGTGTTTATAAAGTGCTCGCGTAGTCCAAAGAAACACCTGTTAGCAAGCACTATTCTCCGTTTTATTTCGAGGCTGACACTGTTGTTTTTGTTCATGGCGGATCCGAGGTAGATAAATTCATCCACTACCTCAAAGCAATAGTTTTCAACGTTCACGCTGCGTCCCCAACGGGTGGACACTTTGTTCGATGATACCATTAACTTCGTCTTGTCCTCATTCACTGCCAAACCCATTTTCGCTGACTCCCTTTCAACTGATGTGAAAACAGCTGTTACCTCTCGCATCGTTCGACCGATAATGTCGATATCATCGGCATATGCGAGCAGCATGTGGCTCTTATTAAATATGGTGCCAGACATGTTAACCGCTGCTTTCCTTAACACCTTCTCCATCACTATGTTGAACAGCATACATGACAAACCGTCACCCTGTCTAAGACCTCTCGTCGTATCGAATGGTGCAGATAGATCCTTGCCAATCCGAACAGAGGATTTGGTATTCGTAAGGGTACACCGGCAGAGACGAATTATCTTCGCAGGAATACCGAACTCAGACATGGCTTCGTATAGTCGATGCCTAATGGGACTATCGAAGGCAGCTTTGTAATCGACAAAGAGGTGGTAAGTGTCGATTTGCTTCTCATGGGTTTTCTCAAGAATCTGCCGTAGTGTAAATATCTGATCCGTCGTGGATTTGCCTGGTCTAAAGCCGCACTGATAAGGTCAAATCAGGTTTTCCACAATTGGCTTTAGACGTTCACACAGTATGCTAGACAGGACCTTATACGCAATCGGTAAGAGGCTAATTCCACGATAGTTTTTACACTCACTACGGTCACCTTTTTTGTAGATTGGACATAGCACACTGAGATTCCAATCCTCTGGCATGCTCTCCTGAAACCAAATGTTCTCTATGAGCTGTTGCATGCTTAAAACAAACTCATCTCCACCCGCCTTAAACAACTCATCTGGAAGACCATCAGCCCCAGCGGCCTTGTTGTTCTTTAGGCGGGATATAGCAGTTGTTATCTCAGCTTGGCTCGGAGGTGGACACTCGATGTTATCATCCCGGATTGGTGCACAGTCTTCTTCCGTCAAGTTTTCACACATCAATAGGCTGCAGAAGTGATCTTTATATATTCTCAGTACGCTCTCTGAGTCAGTAACGAGATGACCATCCTTGTCTTTACAGGAGGGAAGACCTGTTCCATGTACCTTTCCTTTTATCTTCTGATAGAATTTTCGGGCTTCACATCTGTTCCTGTAATCTTCAATACACACATTATTCCGTTCCTTAAGCTCTCGTTTTTTTCGCCTGAAGAGTCGAGTCGCCTCCCGCCTCTTCTCCCTATACTTTTCACGAACAGCTCGCGTTGCCATTGGCTGCAGTTTGACCCTGTATGCAGCATCTTGTTCCCGGGTGGCATCGCGGCATTGGTCATCGTACCAGGCATTATCGTTAAAGGGCTTCACATACCCTAGTACGGACCGCGCAGTCCTTTCCATCGAGTGGGCAATATGTTGCCATTGCGCGCTAGTATTTTCGGGAGTTGGAGCATCAAGAAGTAGTTGAGTGATTTGGTCAGAATAGGCGTTGGCTATCTCCGCGGTCTCCAGTTTAGCGATGTCCAGCTTTCTCTGTGCCTGGTTACGCAGGGTTTTCGCTCTGCTTAGCCTAGTACGCACCTTCACTGCAGTGAGGTGGTGATCCGAGTTGATGTTCGCACCTCTGATCACTCGTACGTCTAAGACACTTGACGCGTGCCTTCCATCGATTACCACGTGATCAATTTGGTATCTCGTTACTTGACCGGGAGATATCCACTTTGCTTTGTGAATGTTTTTGTGGTCAAATCGTGTGCTGCTAATTACCATGTTCCTTGCTGCAGAGAAATCAATCAGTCTGATTCCGTTTGGCGATGTGTCAGTATGCAGACTAAATTTTCCGACTGTTGGGCTAAAGACATTCTCCCGACCTATTTTGGCATTAAAATCTCCCAGCACGATTTTAACATCATGGCCCGGGCTACGGTCATATGTTTCTTCAAGTTGGGCGTAGAATTCGTCTTTGACCTCGTCACTTTTCTCCTCCGTCGGAGTAGGAGCACATATCAGCGTGATGTAGAAAAATTTTGCCTTTAGTCTTATGGTGGCGATTCGTTCACTGACAGGAGTACACTATAAACTGTATGTAATTTGATTCACATAATATTTTTCTACGTGCGGTATATAATCCACTAGGATTGCATAGAAATACCAGCTAAGTAAGTAAGTAAGTAATTCGATTCAGAAGACCAAAAAGATGAAATTTATAGCGACCTCTCAATATTTCCGTTTTTTTCAATTTTTGATTCGTACACTTCTTTTGATGAATTTGGCGGCATTGTGGAGACAAAAAAAATACATCTGCAAATACCGTAAATTTTGGAGCCATATCTCACGGTAATTTTAAGGACATCGATGCACTGGTGGAGCATTTTTATTTAAATTGACACATTGACAATTCAAATTTTTCAGCAGGTTCCACACCACAAAATCCGACAATTTACATATTTTTATTTTT
Organism: Muscina levida; assembly: GCA_964034835.1. Taxonomy (NCBI): domain Eukaryota; kingdom Metazoa; phylum Arthropoda; class Insecta; order Diptera; family Muscidae; genus Muscina; species Muscina levida. Next base: position 6,590 of record CAXIUB010000343.1, on the reverse strand, counting down.
AACAGCTGTTGCCATCAACAGCGCTTCAAATGTCAAATATTGGTTAAATTTTTTGGATTTTATGTCAACTACATTTGACGTATTAGGACACAAGTACAACGCTGACAAATGTGTTGGTGTAGGTGTGTACATGCCTGGTCTAAAAGTTAATTGCCAGTGTCAGTTTTAGAGAAGTCACCTTCAACGTCTTATACCATGTCCACACTACAGTCATTTTTCGTGATTCGCGCTCTTATTCGTAATTCAACCCCAAATTACATGACGAATTATGTAATTCTCCATACAGAGCGAATTACCTTCTTTAAAGGTAATTCATTTAGAATTACCTTCTGAATTATGATCAAATCGTTGCCATCTCTAATTTTTATCGGAATATATCGAAACAGCTGTCAAAATTAAAATGAAAATGTAAACAACAACAAACTCAAACATAAACACAAAGTGAAACAAATTTTATTAATTTTTTGATATTCGACCTTTTCTTTAATATTTTCTTTTTTAATTATTAGTACAAATTTAAAAGCCAAATTTAAAAAACCTCGAGTTGCATACAAGCAAAGCAAAGTAAACAAACAAAAGAAACTGTCAAATCAAATTAAGTACGTGTAGTGTGGACAGGGTAATTCGCGTAAGTAATTCAAAGAGCGAATTAGGTAATTCGAGACGTAGTGTGGACAGGGTATTAGCCTGCTACTCTTGAGTGTAATAACCGAGACCAACATATACATCCAATTCTGAAACAGTACATAGCAACTTTCATATTTATGATATTGGTCAGTACGTTAACAAAACCGTGGATGATAACAAAAAGGCGTAGTTACATGATCGCATATTTACAAATATTGCATTTAACACAAAGTGAAAGTAGCGTAAGAAAACGATTTATACAAATAAAAAAAAAAATTATTTTCTTTCCTATTCGGCGTACACAAAATTAAATTAATTGGAAAACACATTTTAATTGAAGTTTGCAAAAATTTTTGACACAATAATACATTTTTTTTCTTAAATTTATATACATTGACCTGATTTGATCTGAACTGTGTGCCAAAGCTCAAGTAAAGAAGGGACTCATGAGTTCCCAAAAGGTATCACCTCAGTTTATAAACCATAACCAATTACACTATGTGACAGTCATTTGGAACTTAGAGAGTGATCTAGTGCATGGTATAGGTCTGGTCGAGTTCAACATGAATCTGTATACGAAAGTTTCCTAGCAATTTAGTGTAAAAGACAGATTTATAAGTGTCTTTTGTAGAACTTTAACACTTTGTATTTTTCCTATTTGACAAAAGTATTCGAACTATTCCAAAACTAAGCTGCTTCCCTAATCGAGACGTTGGAATTGATACTTACGATTTCAGTTTTACGTAGTCCTTCATAATGACATCGCTTCAGTGTATTGCCATTTTGGCTTGTAATCTACTGCAGCATTTCCAGATTCACACTCATAGAATTCCTTTACGTATCTCTCGCGCAAAGTTTTCCAGCGCCCACAACATTGTTCCTCTAGAAAAAAATAATGTTATATGTACAAAGTTTTGAGAGATGTATCAATATTTGAATTTTACTTACTCGTTCTTCCAACAGCGGACGCTATAACAGACCATGTTGCGTTACCCGACATGAGTTTTGTCGTATATGCAAGCAATTTTCTGAACTTCGTTTATTAACTTTTCCTCAAACATTTTCAATTTGAATTTTTCGCGGATTTCTCACTTTTCTGCTAGCACAAAACAAACTACACAATCAACTGTTGTTAAATGCCAATGCCGGTGATGCCTATACATTTTTAATTTTTTTAAACTTTGCGCTTCGCTTTTATGTCAGCGCACTGGTAACAACGAATGTAATAAAACCAATTTGACATATGCTCGATGCGAGGAAAAAAAGAAACGCTTTTTATGATTCAGCCTTTACATCTCTTTCATCAGTACCCAGAAAATTTCGTACGACAGAATTTCATCTAGATGGCGACCAACAAATTTCTTTATGTATGCCCAAAATGTACGAAGTGTGTTGGGAAAAACCAGAATTGTGTTGGATGTTGCATTTGTGACAAATATTGTAACGTATCATGCGTCAAAATAACAAAAGAGCAGCATTCGTTCTTATATAAAAAAAAATAAGAGCATACTTTTTAAATGTAAACCAGTACAGAAATTTCAGTCAGTTGAACTGACTGATAAATACCATCACCTAATATAAGATATTGTTTAAGTCTTGAGTTATTGAAATTAACCGATTTGTAATTAAAACCAGTTAGAAAGTTTCAGTCGGGCAACCCAACTTACATTTACCCTTACCCTCAGTAGAACAAATAATTTTCTATTATATTGATATTATTACTCGATTTCTAAAGTGGGCGGAGTGGCACATTTGTATGGGAGGTACGAGAAGGGGTGTGGTTAGGCTTCCAGATTTATTCTCCATTACTTTATCCTGTTATAGCTTTACTAATTACAGAATTTGGGCACGATTGCCTTGGGTGTACTGATATTATTAGTACATCCCTAAAGTGGGCGGAAAGGTACATTTGTATTTGAGGTACCATAAGGGGCGTCGCTAGACTTCCAATTTTTTCTCCAAAACTTTGTCCTGTTATAACATAACCAAATACAGAATTTGGACACGATCGTGTCGAGTGTATTGATATTATTACCCTATTTCTAAAGTGGGCGAAGTGGTACATTTGTATGGGAGGTACCAGAAGGGGCGTGTCTAGACTTCCACATTTTTTCTCCAAAACTTTGTCCTGTTATAACATAACAAAATACAGAATTTGGGCACGATCGTGTCGAGTGTATTGATATTATTATCCTATTTCTAAAGTGGGCGGAGTGGTACATTTGTATGGGAGGTACCAGAAGGGGCGTGTCTAGACTTCCACATTTTTTCTCCAAAACTTTAGCCTGCTTTAACATTACCAAATACAGAATTTGGGCACGATCACGTTAGGTCTTTTAATAATATTAATCGATTTCTAAAGTGGGCGGTACCAGATGTGTATGGGAGGTACCAGATGGGTCGTGAATAGACTTCCAATTTTTTTCTCCAAAACTTTATCCTGTTATAGCTTTACTAAAAATAGAATTTGGGTACGATCACGTTTATTTATTGATATTATTTCTCCATCTCTATAGGCGGCGGAAAGGTAGATTTTTTCCAAAACTTTATCCTGTTATAGCTTTACTATATACAGAATTTGGGGACGATCCCGTAGAGTGTATTGATATTATCACTCGAATTCTAAAGTGGGCGGAATGATGTATTTGTATGGGAGGTACCAGAAGGGGCGGGGCCATGTAGCCCATTTGCAATACCGTAAGTAGTTTTGAGAAAATATTAACTCGTGCAAAATTTCAAGACATTTGGTTGCGTCTTTCGAAAGTTATCGTGCGAACCAGCCGGACAGCCACCAGACAGACAGACAGACGGACATGGCTCAAACGACTTAAAAAGTCATGAATCGAATTTGGTTCAAAGAAACCTACGGTCTGAAGTGACTCCTTCTATGTGTTACACTTTTGGGTCGTATCAAATGATATATACCCTCATCCCTAAGGGTGATGGTATAAAAATGCGTGGACGTTCATGTTTTCGCTAATGTAGCCAATGTTGCTAATGCTGCTGATGGTAAAGAATTTGCGTTTAATGATGTGCCCAATGTTTCTAATGTCGTTAGTGTTGATGAAGTAACGGTTAACGTTATGTGTATTGACATAAACAAGTGCTATGATGAGCTATCGGCTTCCCTTGAAAAAAAAAGCAGACCGAATACAAGCTCGAAATTCAGAAATTACTGAAAATTCACCGAGGGCAAATCGTGGACATTGTTATATTTATATTTGATCTCATTTAAATCTTTTTGTATTAATATTAAAAACTACTTTTTAATAAGTAAAAGCCAGTGTTACCGTTGTGAGATTAAAGTGGCAATTTGACCCTTTTTTGAAGCCATGCCACTTTTGCTGCCCCTTTTTCACAAATCCCCTTTCTTGCCACTTTTTTTTCATTTCTGCGACTTTTAGGGTAGCCAGATATTAAAATCGGAAAAACAGTACTTTAGTGAACAAAAAACAGTAAAACGGAGAAAAAACAGTACATTTTAAATTAAAACATAAAAATGTATTAATCCTCATATATTTTGAGAATTAATTTAATAAGCAACAAGGACAATGTTAAAAAAAAATAATATTATGTCACAAACGCATTTACACAGAGTACAAACATTTTGTTGGCTGAACAAGCAAAGGCTCTAAGAAATTGAGATTTCAGAGCCTTTGCATGTTAAGCCACCGATATGCAGTTAGTAAATCCTTATTAATTGCACCAGTTATTGCAAAAAGGGTTTAGAGCATCAAATTTTAATCATAAATTATAGACTTTTTATAAATTTCCGGTTAAAATAAGTAAAAAAAGTGTTAAAAATATTTTAAATTACAAAAAATATTTTTTTTTTTTAAATTCAAAAGTTTAGTTTTTTTATTAAAGCCTATAATTGTATTGAAATCATCAATTTGGAAAGAAGTGTCTTTAAGCTGAAGTCCGTAAGCTTCCAATGAGATATAGCACAATATATTATATCTATGATTAGATGGCGGAATCATGGGGCAAAGAACGCCACTTAAAAAATAACAAGAAACGGAGTAAAAAACCAAAAATCCTTTTATTCCCTTCCAATGAGATATAACACGATATATTATCTCTATGATTGGATGGCAGAATCATAGGGCAAAGGACGTCACTTCTAAAAAAAAAGTGCAAAACGGAGCAAAAAAAACGAAAAATCCTTTTATCTTAAAAAAAGGATCAGCTTTTGATTCAAGTGGATTTTTAATGTACAATTGACCCATAACAAAACCCCATTTACCGGTTTCGTTGCCATTTTAGGTCAACCCATTCGTCATTCAGGCGAGGTGAGTATATTATCTTCGGATATTTTTGTAGACTATACCAAAAATGTTTTATCAAATATTGAAATCGATTGTTATATAAAAAATCAGTAAAATAAAAAACAGTACAAAAGCAGTAAAAGGATTGAAAAACAGTTCTTTTGCGTACTGTTATACGTGTTGTGCATAAAACAGTACATTAACAATAAAACAGTACATGTACTGCTAAAAACAGTACGTCTGGCTACCCTAGCGACTTTTCACAACCCACTATGTGTCTATGCTTTTTTTTAAAGATTTAATACTTTTTTGTGCTTAAGAGTTGCTCCGGAGAAAAAGTATTCATTATTTTGTAACGTCTACCGTCGAATAAAAGCGCCGCGGCAATTAATTTGGGATCGGCAGATGCTATAAAGACCAAAATTTATTTGACGAAATACTATTCAGAATTTATATGGATGCTGTAAGATATATATACCCTAATTTTATTAAGGATAGTGAAGACAATAATTATTCTGACATAGTGTCTGAATATAGTCATATTACAAAAAATTCTGAGGCATTCATATATGAATTTAGGTCAGATCGTATATTTTCAAAGATGGCACTAATAAGTTAAAAGTAAAAACATGTGAAGCAATGCATCTTTCAGCTTTGAATTTGCTGGACTCGAAGCTTAAAGCTGGAATGAGGTACTTGAACAAAAGTATCAAAATTAAGTTTCTAAAATATAACAGCCATATTTATAAACATTTATAAAGGTTTATTAATTATTATGAATAAGGCCTTAAATCTGTTTGAACATCAATTCAATTTTGACCTCCAAACATATATACATATTCCTCGTGCTTTGTAATCTATTGTTTTTTTACCAATCACCCTTAGGGATGAGGGTATATATCATTTGATACGACCCAAAAGTGTAACACATAGAAGGAGTGACTTTAGACCCTAGGTTTCTTTGAACCAAATTCGATTCATGACTTTTTAAGTCGTTTGAGCCATCCATGTCCGTCTGTCCGGCTGGTTCGCACGATAACTTTCGAAAGACGCAACCAAATGTTTTGAAATTTTGAACGAGTTGATATTTCCCCAAAACTACTTACGGTATTGCAAATGGGCTACATGGCCCCGCCCCTTCTGGTACCTCCCATACAAATACATCATTCCGCCCATTTTAGATATCGAGTAATAATAGTAATACAACCAACGGGATCGTACCCAAATTCTGTACTTAGTAAAGCTATTACAGGATAAAGTTTTAAAAAAAAAAATTGGAAGTCTAGCCACGCCCCTACAGGTACCTCCTATACAAATGTGTCTTTCCGCCCACTTTAGAGATGGAGTAATAATATCAATAAATCCAACCCGATCGTACCCAAATTCTTTATTTAGTAATGCTATAGCAGGATACAGTTTTTGGAGAAAAAACTGGAAGTCTAGCCACGCCCCATATGGGACCTCCAATACACATCTGGTACCGCCCACTTTAGAAATCGATTAATATTATTAATATACCTAACACGATCGTGCCCAAATTCTGCATTTAGTAAAGTTCTGGCACGATAAAGTTTTAGAGAAAAAATCTAGAAGTCTAGACACGCCCCTTCTGGTACCTCCCATACAAATGTATCACTCCGCCCACTTTAGAGATGGAGTAATAATATCAATATAATAGATTTTTTTTGTTTTACT